>CM069150.1:39470288-39692788 GCA_035221665.1 Okamejei kenojei
TGCTGAAGGGATGAGTGCAAAATGGATGACAAATAAAACCGATGACACTTAATAACATTACAATTTGAGAGGAAGGCTGTAGGCACACAAATCTGGTGTAATTTACTTCCATGCCTCCGTGCTCTGGGGTTTCGAGTGTTCCTGGAGCAATCATAAAATCCTTTTTTGGGAAAATGTTTTGTTCATGACTTCTGCTCAGTGCTAATCCATCAGGCGTTTAGAAACTGGAAGAACTTGCACTACGGTGCAGTGACATCCTTTCCCCAATGAAATAGCCTTATGTGACTGAAAGTGTTAGCTCTTTCATTCTGCACAAATCCACCCAGAGTTGCTATAGATAAATACCGGAGGAGTATCACCCAGTTTTCATTGCCAGAGTGCAATAGATTGTGGTGGACATTGATTTTGTTTCATTGCAGAGCTCTCATCCTGAAGAAGGGTCTCAACCGAAATGTCACCTATCCCTTTTCGCCAGCATTTTGTGTCAATCTTTGGTTTGAACCAGCATCTGCAGTTCCTTCCTACACGATGTACATTGGGTCAAATAATTTGAGTTTCAGTGAGATAATTCTCATGCGTGGACTTTCAATAGTTACCCATGGGATTGTTTCATCTGAAAATGTGGTCCTCTTGAAGTGTACCTTCTGAGCGTTCATACAATGGGCTCAACATGGATTCTGATGGTATGAGGAAGGCAAAAATGTGAGTAACACCAAGGCTATGAAGAAGGACACCAATCTCTGGGGCAAGTCTTAAATCAGATGCAACTCGGCTTGGCTTAGTGGAACTGAAAGAAACATTCCAACCACACAAAATAAACAGTCATACAGCATGGAAACAGGCCCTTTGGACCAACTTTCCCATACCGGCCAACATATCCTATCTACACTTGTCCCACCTGCCTGTGTTTGGCCCATATCTCTCTAAACCTGTCCTATCCATGTACCTGTCTAAACGTTTCTTAAACATTGCAAATGTACCTACCCCAACTATCTTCCCTGGTAGCTTGCACCATACACCTACCACCCTTTATGAAAAAGTTACCCTTCAGATTCCTATTGGGCGAGGACTCTATTCCTTGGAGCGCAAGAGGATGAGGTGTGATCTGAAAAGATGTGTAAAATAGCACAGCTTTGATCCAATGGGAAATCTGTGACTTTGGCAGTGAAGGGAAAATGTTTGGTGAGGGGTAGGTGAAGCAATGGAGAATACAATAAGTGGTCCAAGTGATGAGACCACTTTCTATGATTATCTGCATTACCTCTCATGGTCTTTCTACATTGGCCCTGCTTTAAACTTGAAGGAGGAAAGAGTTACAGGATGAAGCAATGTTTTGGTTCAATACATTTTATGGTGAGAAAATTCAGAGGAACAGGATGCCTTTTTTTTTAGTCTGGAGATACAACGCGGAAACTGGCCCCTCAGCCCACCGGGTCCGTGCCGACCAGTGTTCAAACTGTACACTAACACTATCCAACACTACGGACAACTTACAACTTTACCAAAGCCAATTAGCCTACAAACCTGTACGTCTTTGGCGTGTGGGAGGAAACTGGAGCACCAGGAGAAAACCCATGTGGTCACAAGGAGAACGTACAAAACTCTGTTCAAACCACACCCTTGGTCAGGATTAAACCTGAGCCTCTGGCGGTGTAAGGCAGTAACTCTACTGCTACGCCACCGTGCCGCCCTTTGTCATAGGGTCATAGAGAGATACGGTGTGGAAATAGGCCCTTCAGCCCAACCTGACTACACGTCCCAACAATGTCCCAGCTACACTTGACCCACTTGCCTGCGCTTCATCCATATCCCTCCAAGCCTGTCCTATCCATTTACCTGTCTAACTGTTTCTTAAACGATGCGATAGTCTCAGCCTCAACTTCCTCTTCTGGCAGCTTGTTCCATGCACCCACCACCCTTTGTGTAACAATGTTACGCACTCGGTTCCCTGCTCCTTCCTCCCTCCAGGCCCACTCTTTCAACTGGTGACCTTGTCAATTGTTACCTTGCCCTCATCTCTGGCACGCTTGTTCCAGGCAATTTCCTGACCTTTCTTGCATCTGTTCATTTTGCTTTGCCTTGGGCAATGTTTTGCAATAAATGGCATCGTTCTGTATTTCTCTTGCTCTATAATCTTGAATATGAGCCAATAATCAAGAATCATGAGAGTCAAGAGTGTTTAATTATCAATGATGGACACAAAATGCTGGAGTAACTCAGCAGGACAGGCAGCATCTCTGGAGAGAAGGAATAGGTCAAGACCCTTTCGGGTCAAGACCCTTCTTCAAACTGCTTCACCTTAAACCTATGTCCTCTGGTTCACAATTCCCCTACTCTGGGCAAGAGACTCTGTGCATCTACCCAATCTATTCCTCTCATGATATGTTATCTGGGTTTATTGTGATTACAAGCATGTTATACTGCTGCAAGTAAGAATTTATTTGTTTTATTTGTTCCACTTTCGAGGTGAGAGGGAGACACAAAGATAAGGAAGGGAAAGATGTGAAAATGAGGCATAAAAAGAGATGAGGTCAAGAAAAATGTAGAATAGAACATTGTTCATAAGTGTTAGGAGCAGAATTAGGCTATTTGGCCCATCAAGCCTACTCCACCATTCAACCATGGCTGATCTATCTCTCCCTCCTAACCCATTTCTCCTGCCTTCTCAAAATCCCTGACACCCGTACTAATCAATGAATCACTAGCTAGGAGAAGGTGACAACAAAGCAAACTGAGATACAATGTAATAAGGTGGATAGTCAGACAAGTTGTAGAACTGGGAAGGGAGAGGGACAGGGGGAGAGAGAGAAGTATTCCACATAGATAATATATAATAAATAAATAAATAATAACTACATTATTAGTGCAAAAGAACCCCAATGTCCTTAGTGCAACCAAGCACCAATAAACAAAATAGCTTTAAATTTTCACAAAGCTCCCCATTGAAATCAGATTCAATACAGTGGAATTGTGATATATTAAATATCAAGTAATCCCTATTAAAAACTTAGCTTAATTTTTCATGAAATTGTTCACTCATTTAACATGATCTTTTGATGAGGAACACTATTTATTTGTTGAAACTTGAATTACAATTACATGAAGAACTTCTACAAAGTCTTATTACGCACTCCACGTGAACGAGATGCTTTGAAGTTTCAGTCTAATCCTGCTTTGATGTTAACCGCTATGCCTCATAATATGCATTTGAGTTAATCACCTGTGAAGCACAGTGCTGTGCATTTTGGATATTGGTCGATTTTAAAAACAACCTTATTTAATCACTACAAATGATTTGGGGGGGGGGGGGGGGGGAAACCACAGCTAACTAGAAATACCTCATGGATTAAAGAAATTAATGAACTAGCATTGTCTTGTAAAGAAAGATGGAATATGCACCAGTTACCTCTATACATTGGTACCCGTACTTGGTTAAAAGAATGAATAAACATGAGGGAAGAAATGGTGCTCAAGATTCTTTTTTGGTGCATTGGCCTTCATCAGTCAGTGTATTGAGTACAGAAGCTGGATTGTTATGTTACAGTTGTACAAGATACAACTGTTAGGGCTGCATTTGGAGTTTTGATCATGGAAACATAGAAATGTAGAAAATAGGTGCAGGGGTAGGCCATTTGGCCCTTCGAACCAGCACTGCAAATCAATATGATCATAGCTGATCATTCAAATTCTGTAACCCGTTCCTGCTTTCTCTCCATATCCCTTGATTCTGCTAACTCTAAGAGTTATATCTAACTCTCTTGAAAACATCCAGTGAATTGGCCTCCACTGCCTTTTGTGGCAGAGAATTCCACAGATTCACAACTCTCTGGGTGAAAAAGTTTTTCCTTATCTCAGTCTTAAAAGGTCTACCCCAGTATTCTTAAACTGTGAGCCCTCCCCCAACATCGGGAACATTTTTCCCGCATCTGGCCTGTCTAATCCCTGAAGAATTGTATATGTTTGTATAAGACCTCCTCTCATCCTTCTAAATTCCTGCTTTAGGATGGATGTCATTAAGCTGGAAAGAATACAGAGAAGATGTCGCATGGACCCAAGGGTCAAGTTCAAGTTCACATTTATTGTCACATGCACCAATTGGTACAGTGAAATTGGGGTTACCATACAGCCATACGAATAAAAAAAAACACAACACACAATAGACTTTAACATAAACATCCCCACACAGCGGAATCAACGTTTCCCACTGTGAGGAAAGGCAACAAAGTTCAGTCATCGTGTTAAAGAAGGAACTGCAGATGCTGGAGAATCGAGGGTACACAAAGCTGGAGAAACTCAGCGGGTGCAGCAGCATCTAAGGAGCGAAGGAGATAGGCGACGTTTCGGGTCGAGACTGAAGAAGGGTCTCGACCCGAAACGTCGCCTATCTCCTTCGCTCCTTAGATGCTGCTGCACCCGCTGAGTTTCTCCAGTTTTTTGTGTAACCCCCAAAGTTCAGTCATCCTCCTCTTTGTTGTTCACCCGTAGACAGGGCCTCACGCACCCTCCGCAGTCGCCGCTACGGCCCGATGTTCAGGCCCTCTCGACGGGATGATGGAACTCCAACGTCGGAACGGAAGGAATGTCGGGTCTGAGCTACAGGGAGAGGTTGGGCAAGCAAGGACTTTATTCCTTGGAGCGCTGGAGGCTGAGGGATGTATAAGATCATGAGGAGAAGAGATGGGGTAAATGCATTGTGTTTTACCCAGAGTAGGGGAATCAAAGACCAGAGACATGGGTTTATAGTGAGAGGGGAAAGATTTAATAGGAACTTGAGGGGCAACATTTTCACACTGAGGTTGGCGGGTATATGGAACAACTTGCAGAGGATGTAGTTGAGGCAGGTTTGTTAACAACACTATAACAATTAACACTGCAAAAAAACAGGAACCATAGCATATGGATAGGAAGAGTTTAGAGGGATATGGGCCAAATGCAGGCAGGTAGGACTAATGTAAAATCGGTATCTTGGTGGTTGGCATGGGCACGTTGGGCCGAAGGGCCTGTTTCCACGCTGTATGACTGACTGACTGACTGACTCTAAAAGGCGAGGGTGGAAAAGATGTAATGATGAAAGTTGAAATGTCTTTCTTATTTTGTTAAATTTGGGAGTAATTGTTTTGCATTTTAGTATTGAGGAGCAAGAAAAAAAATATTCACTGATCTGGATTTGGATAGTTTGCTCTGGAACATTGGAGGTTGAGGGGAGAACTGATCGAAGTATGTGGAATTGAGAGGCATAGATAAGCTAGACGGTTGGAACCTTGCTCCCAGGGTGAAAATGTCAACGGCTCTAAGGCATAGCTTTATGGGGCAAAGTTTAAAGGAGATGTACAGGACAGTTTTTTTTTTCAGAGGGAGGTGGGTGTCTAGAATGCACTGCCAGAGGGTGGTGGTTGAGGCAGACATGATGGTGGTATTTAAAAGACTTTTAGATCGGCACCTGGATATGCGAGGATAAGTAAGATACGGATCAGGTTCAAGCAGAGGAGATCAGTTGAACTTGGCATCTTGTTCGACACAAGCATTGTGTGCCGAAGGGCCTGTTCCCCTGCACTGGTGTTCTGCTTATTACTGGAAGACTAGTTCTAGCTCAGTATTGATACATGATGACTAACGTTAGACATTTCTCTGCACCTGCCCGGTCCGCAAGGGTTAAAGTTAGCAAGACTGAACCAGTGTAGGATTTGCAACAGCTGGTGTGTGTCTGTTGACATATCTCTGGAGGACAAAATCGTTATGAAAATGAGTGACATGATAAAGGAGCATGGTGATGTTATAACTTACACTGATTGAAATTTAGTACATAATAGAATTAATCATATTGAAATAGAATTGCATGATGTGCTTGTGATGCTTTTGCAGTATTCTTCTTAACTTTAATTTGTTTTTCCTGATTGGCTTTATCTAATCTTAGTCCAATAAACAGTTTTCCTCTTATTTTCCTCTGTTCGGTAATTTTAAACAAAGGATGTATGTGCAAGGAATGAGACATGATTGCAGTGAATGTTGATGGGCTTTTCGCTGCACTGTGTGTTGAAATTGTGGAGTGGTGGTAATGTACTGTTGTGTCATTCAGGCTGGAGCCTCGTTGAGAAAAATACCCCGACCTTAGTTGCTAAACATTTTAATTCCCCTTCCCATTCCCACACTGACCTTTCTGTCCTAGACCTCCTCCATTGACAGTATGAGGCTAAACTCAAATTGGAGGAATAGCATTTCATATTTCGCTTGGGCAGCTTTCAACCCAGTGGTTAGACTATAGATTTCTCTAAGTTTAACCCCTGCATACTCTCTCTCCATCCCTCCCCCACCCAAGTCGCATCAGCTTCTCGTTCTCACCCAACAAACCGCAAACAATGGCCCGTTTCCTTTATCATCCTACTTCATTGCATATCTTTCATTCATTGTTCCATGTCTCTCCATATCATCGTCTATATCTCTCGTTTCCCTTACCCGTGACTTTCAGTCTGAAGAAGGGTCTCGACCTGAACCATCACCCATTCCTTCTCTCCAGCGATGCTGCATGTCCTGCTGAGTTACTCCAGGACTTTGTGTCTATCTTTCGTTTAAAACAGTATCTGCAGAGAAGTGTCTATCTTTCGTTTAAAACAGTATCCTTCCTACGCACCCTGAACCTTGGATTCTGAATTCTCCACCAAAATCCAGCGAGATGCATTCCTCGGTAAATGTGAATGTTCATGTTCACCCTCGGCATATTGCCATTGTTTGTTGGCAGCCCATTAAATGCTCCTGTGTTGGACAAATCTCACCTGCAGCCATTCTGAGGATGGCGACAACCAGATAAAGCAGAGATGTCTGTGGAGCCCATCAGATTTTAGTGTAGTTTTGAGATACAGTGCGGAAACAGCCCCTTCGCGTATGTGTGTGTGCATGCAACTCGAGGCAGTTGGACAAGTAGCAAAGAATGAGAACGTGCCACTTTTTGTTTGTTACACCTGGGGTATGATGGAACAAATACAAAGTGGGGTTCATGTGATTTAGCTGCAGAGAGTTTGGTATATGTGCAAAAGGGCAATATCTCACCAAATGCATTATCCCACATAGAAAATGGAATAACAATAACGTTTAGTGCAGGATAAGGTCCAATAAAGTCCGATTAGAGATTGTCCAAGGGTCTCCAATGGGGTAGTTGGTAACTACTCTTTAGTTGTTGATAGAATGGTTCAGGTGACTGATAACAGTTTCTTCCCAGCTGCGATCAGGCAATTGAACCATTCTACCAACTGTTAGAGAGCTTCTCTCTGGTATTATAAGCTGAAGCAAAGTCACAAACAGAGGGACAGTGGGAAGGGAATGGTTGCTGCTACTAATTTTGGCTCCACTGCAATCACACATAGCGGTGGGACTGAAAATCTAGATGATCAAACACAAAATACTGGCAGGGTGGCATGGTGGCGCAGTGGTAGAGTTGCTGCCTTATAGCGCCAAAGACCCGGGTTCGATCCTGACTATGGGTGCTGGTCTGCAAAGAGTTTGTACATTCTCCCCTGGACAGCGAGTTTTCTCCGAGACCTTCGGTTTCCTTTCTCACTCCAATTAACCTACACTCCAGATTTGTAGGTTAATTGGCTTGGTATAAATGTAAATTGTCCCAAGTATGTGTAGGATAGCGTTAATGTGTGGGGACCGCTGGTCGGTGCGGACTCAGTGGGCTGAAGGGCCTTTTTCTGCACTGAATTTCTAAGCTAAACTAATCTCAACAGGCCATGATTGAATGGCAGAATGGACTTGATGGCCGAATGGCCTTATTCAGCTCCTAGAACTTATAAGGTCATGCGGCATCAGCCGATGGAATGGACAGACAACGTTTTGGGTTGGGACCCTTCAGCCTGATTAGAGCAGAGGGGAGAAGAGTCCCCAACCGAAGACGTCACCTGTCCATTCCCTCTCTGGATGCTGCCTAACCCGCTGAAAATGCGCAGAATTTTTGCATACATTTTTTTTTTAACTACCTCCTTCCATTTCTTGAAGCTTATGTCTAAGCCAACAGCTTGCTTGTTTCCTCAGCTGTGTTGCATTGAAAGAACAATGTTTGTTAAAGTGCACAAAGTCTGGTTGTTACTGTTTTTGTGCAAAACCCTTGAAATCGAGATAAGTATCTTCCGCATTGGACATTGCTGCAGAATGCTGCTACATTTCACCACTGCAGACTTGAAGGCACTGAATTTCCTCTTGCACTTTCGATCTTTTTTTTGTTAAACAAACTCCTTTGGTCTCATTCATTCAATTAAAGATTTCAACAGAATTTTGGAAGGATAACTAGCTTCAAGCAACAAAGATAGAGACACCAAGCTGGAGTAACTCAGCGGGTCAGGCAGCATCTCTGGAGAAAAGGAATAGGTGAGGTTTTAAAGCAACTATAGATTTATTGTTATGCAATGCATATTACCACACATTTCTACGTGTGGCAGAAGATTGAGGAAATGCAGAAGGCATAAGTGGGCACAACTCTCAATAGCCAGCACTTCAAGCAACAAGTCTCAGAATGCGATTTAGATTTAGTTCATTGAGGGACGTGCTTTGTGATAAGGTTGTGTTAATTGAAGGATAAGGATAGATAATTATCCTTCCAAGCACCAGTTGACATTAATGTTAATCTCCTGTAAGGATAATTGACATTTTACTTCGTAGGAGTTCGTTCTTTACCAAGCTTTTTATTTTATTTACTCGTGTAACCGCAGCAATAACGCAGTACTGTTCCATTCCTGGTATCGCAAAACTTACCTTCTCCCTTCTAATTGTACCTTCCCCTTTCTATGCCACTTCAAACTTATATAAACTCCAGCTTGATAAAAATCAGAAACTGCAGGTGCTGGTTCTTCTTCTTGTGTATGTCGTGCGCAGCCTAAAGTTGTAAGGCAACTTGTTCTGTTTGATCTTCTGTTTGTGCACACCAGGTTGATAGCATATATTGAAACGGGGTGGACCAGGTGAAGGTTGCAATCTCCCACCCCCAAGTGCTGGTTTACACAAAAGGACACAAAGTGTCGGAGTAACTCAGTGGGTCAGTGAGCTTCTCTTGAGAAAATGGATAAATGACATTTCTGATTAGAACCCTTCTTCAGATCCTTCTTCATTTGAAGAAGCGTCCCGACCCAAAACATCACCTATCCATGTTCTCGGGAGATGCTGCCTGACCCGATGAGTTACTCCAGCACTTGTGTCCTTTTTATTTGTTAATCTCCAGTTTTTTCAGTTCAGATAAATTCTTTAATCTAAAGTGTTAATTCTGTTTCTCTACTTCTTCAGAAGCTGTCTGACCTGACCTGAGTAGTTACCATCTTTTGTATTTATTTCTGTCGGGTTTCCAGCAACTGCAGCGTATTGAATTTGGCAATCCAAAACCTGGTCTATTAAATGAACCAAATCAGCCAATGATTTAAATCAGTGATTTTAAAATCTGAATCACTGATTAAATGGACCAAACCCAGCACTGATGACTCATGCATAAGCCATGTCACACAGCTGATTAGATACCATTTATACTGTTTAAGTTCAAGTTCACATTTATTGTCACATGCACCAATTGATACAGTGAAATTTGAGTTGCCATGCAGCCATAGGAATAAGAAGAACAAAATACACAATAGAGTTTAACATAAACATCCACCACAGCAGAATCAACGTTTCACAATGTGATAGAAGGCAATAAAGTTCAGTCATTTTCCTCATTGTTCACCCGTGGTCGGGACATATAACTACGCAGTCGCAACTACAGACGGCCCTCTCGCCGGGATGATTGAAACTCCGGCGCCGGAACGGAGGAACACACTCTGCGGCTTGGAGTTTCCGAATCGGCCGCTTCTTACTTGAGACCGCTGTTTCCGAAGTCCACAGGCCGAGCTGGATGGGGCTCCTACACTGGCGATCTTCGGCAAAAGATCCCAGATGTCTGCGATGTTAAAATCGGCGCCCGCGGCGAGGAGCTCCACAAACCACGGCTCCACGATGTTAAAGTCAGCAGGCCCAACATTTCGGAGCTCCAACACTGGTGATCCCCGGCAAGGGATCACCCTGCTCCGTGATGGTAATTCAGCACTGCGCCTGCTGCTGAAGCTCTGGGCCGGTCTCCAGCAGGAAACGCAACGCCAATCCAGTTGGTAGGCCACGAGGGAGGGGGGTGAAGATGCGACATGGAGAGAAGACGCATCTCCATCCAGGTAAGTGACTGAAAACGGTTTTCCCCTATTTTCCCCCCCACATAAGACATAGTAAGAAACATTAAAACATACATATAGACACACTAAAAGTAACAACATGGGTGAAAGGACTATTAGTTGCTGGCGAGGCAGCCACTGCAGTGGCACCACCCAATGACCCGATGTTTACAAAGAGTTAAAGAATTATTATTGGAGGTGTGGAGGTATTCATTGGTCGATACCAATTTAGATTCTCAAGAGTGTCATACAGTATCTTTCAAACTGTGAGAGACTCGTGGTTTTATTAGCAGGTTTGAAATTTAAATAGAATACAGGCTTCTCCCCTCTTTTCCTACTCCAATCTAGAACAATAAAGACTCTGATTTTGAACAGTCCGTCACAAATGTTTCATCTTTTCTGTTTTAACCTTTCTCGTATAATCAGTCACGATTCATCAAAAGACCCTGTCAGAATTTGTATCCCAGGATTCAGTTCACAAATGCTAAAATCTCTCCAGGGGTCTTGGATAATTAGGGATATTATAGCAGCAGCTTACAATGCTTAACCTTCCTGCATATCTCATGATGTGTTTGATATGAATAAATTATTGCAAGTATGCAAGGGAGAGGTAGAATATTTACTTAATAATCCCAGTGCCTCTACTGCTGGTACTGTGCTAGGTAATTACTAGGCCAAGAGGCTGCCACAAATTATATTGTTTAGTGTTGGGAGCGCTTGCGATTTATGAAGCTTATGGCATTCAATGGTCATAAGCATGTTTTTTTTCAAATACTCAGAAATGTGTTAAAATGATTTGTAAAATAGGCTGGAAGGAACGGCAGATGCTGGTTTAAACCAAAGATAGACACAAAATGCTGGAGTAACTCAGCGGGTCAGGCAGCATCTCTGTAGCGAAGGAATCTGTGATGTTGGGTCGAGACCCTTCCTCAGACTAGTCGGGGGAATGGGAAACGAGGGCTATCGACGGTGGTGTAGAGAGGTATAGAACAAATGAAAGAAGGATTTGCAAAAAAGCAACGATTATAAAGGAAACAGGGCATTGTTAGCTGTTCAAGAAGGAACTGCAGATGCTGCAAAATCGAAGGTAGACAAAATTGCTGAAGAAACTCAGCGGGTGCAGCAGCATCTATGGAGCGAAGGAAATAGGCAAAGCTTCGGGCCGAAACCCTTCTTCAGACTCATTGTTATCTGTTTGCTCGTTGAGAACAGGAACCTGATGCGACTTGGGTGGAGGAGGGTTGAAGAGAGAGAGGGAGTGCAGGGATTACTTGAAGTTAGATAATCTAATTCATACCACTGGGTTGTAACCTGTCAAAGCGAAAAATGAAATACTGTTCCTCCAATTTGCGTTTAGCCTCGCTCTGACAATGGAAGAGGCATAGGACAGAGAGGTTAGTATGGGAATGGGAACGGGGATTAAAATGTTTGTCAACCAGAAGAATAGGTACCTCGCAATGATGGTGAAGATTAATTTTCTGATTAACATTGGAGCAAAAATATGGTTTTCAATTCATTTTCAAGGAAACGTAATCTAAAATATTTAAATGCTGTGAAAATTGCAGCAAGATCTGGACTGACTGGCCAGGTGGCCAGAGAAATGGTTGATGGCATTTAATACAGAGAAGTGAGAGGTGTTGCACTCTGCCACGTCGAACAAGGGCAGGACCTAGATAGTCAATGGTAGGCCTCTGGGTAGTGTTGTAGAGCAGAGGGATCCAGGAGTATAGGTGCATGGTTCCTTGGTCGAGTCGCAGGTAGATAAGGTGGCCAAAAAGGCTTTTAGCACTTTGGCCTTCATCAGTATTGAGTATAAAAGTTTGGATGTCATGTTGCAGTTGTACAAGACGTTGGTGAGACCGCATTTAGAATATTGTGTTCAGTTCTTTGCACCATGTTATTGGAAATATATTGTCAAGCTTGAAGGGTTCAGAAAAGATTTACGAAGATGTTGCCAGGACTAGAGGGCATAGTGTGCCATAGAGAGAGGTTGAGTAGGTTGGGTCTCTAGTCCATGGAGCGCAGGGGGATAAGGGGTGATCTTTTAGAGGTGGAAAGATCATGAGAGGAATAGATCGGGTAGATGCACAGAGTCTTTTACCCAGAGTAGGGGAATGAAGGACAGGAGGACATAGGTTCAAGGTGAAGGGGAAAATATTTAAAAGGAATCCAAGGGGTAACTTTTTCACACAGAGGGTACTGGGTGTATGGAACAAGCTGCCAGAGGGGGTAGTTGAGGCTGGGACTCTCCCATCGTTTAAGAAACAGTTAGACAGGTACATGGATAGGACAGGGTTGCAGCGATATGGACCAAGCACAGGCAAGTGGGACTAGTGTAGCTGGGACATTGTTGGCTGGTGTGGGCGAGTTGGGCCAAAGAGCCCGTTTCCACATTATGACTCTAAAAACTTGAAGATAAAATTGAGTAAACTTGTAATTAATTTTCTAAAAGGAAAGATTATGATTTGTTTCCTATTCAGAAGCAACCACTTTGAAGCAACTACAGATACAAAATGCTGGAGTAATTCAGCAGGTCAGGCAGCATCTCTGGAGAAATGGAATAGGTGATGTTTTGGGGTCAAGAAGGGACTGAAGAAAGCTCTAACCCGAAATGTCACGTATTCCTTTTCTCAATAGATGCTGCCTGACCCGCTGAGTTACCCAAGCATTTTATGTCTGTCTTCGGTGTAAACCAGCATCCGCAGTTCCTTTTTTCACGCTTTGAGACTATAATCTGTCCCTTTTTTGAACAGACAAATTATTCTATTGTTAAAAAAAAATGGCGCAATGCTATTAAAATAAAATACGTACTCTTCACTGAAGACATCAGGTAGCCACATCATCCTTTTTTACAATGCCTTATGCTGTTTTGTGCTGTGCTGCTGTGGGGCACTTTCTTTGCATTTTGAATTTGCATTGATCAAGATATTTTTGCAATCACATTTGACTACCTAGGTGTCTTGTCCACTGCTGTGTTCACTGTACCATCTTCTGCAATGTGACAAGTGCAAAGCCAATTTTCTAACCTTTACAAAGTAAATACAATAATTAAGTACAAGATAACACATCTAACACACACACGTCAAGCAATCAGCCACCCACATTTTAGCTCCTGGATAAGCAATCTTTACAATTTTAAGATACTTATCCTTGTATTCAAACCCTGCCGTGACATTCATGGGAAGTGCTGGAGTATCTCAATGGGTCGGGCAGCATTTCTGGAGAAAACGAATAGGTGACATTTCGGGTCACAACCCTTCTTCAGACCAAAAGACAGAGGGGTAGAGAAAAGATGGAAACCCCCTCTGTGATTCCAATGACTTTATCCTTTCTTATCTTTATCTCCACCCTCAACCTAGATACTTGCAAATCCCAGCTTCTCGAGTCCTGAATTTAATCTTGCCTTCACCTGCTAATCTTTGGTTTAAGTAAAAGAGACAAGGATTTGCAGATGCTGGAATCTTCACCAAAACAAAGATTCCCCACTCAAAATGTCACCTGTCCATTCCCTCCAAAGATGCTGCCTGGCCTCTTGGGTTCCCCAAATTGTGTTTTTCCATGGTCTAAATCGTGTGTATTATCATCCTTTGTTGTCTGCTCAATACCCATACCTTGTTCCTCCTGCAACATAATTTGTGTCTGTGAAGTAACTTTAGGCAATTTGCTATGTTTAAGCTGTTTTATAAATTGCAATTAATAATAAAACACAAAGTACTTGTGCTATAACTCCAGGATAAGCACTCAACTAAGAAAGCCAAGCCCAAAACCAAAGTATTATCTAACTAAATACACCAATTTATAATAAATGACTCCATATGCAACAATAGGATTTAAAAAAAATAGCTACCTACATATTAATTAGCTCTCTAAAAAAAATCTAATCCTGTAGATGCAAGTATATCATTGGGGTTATCAAGTGGTCATCTCCCTTCATTGGTGTTTCCTCAATACCTGCTCTCACCACCTTTGCTACCAGTATCTACTAAATAAAGGAAGCTGCAACCAATCAGCTCACTCTATCAAATGCTAAACACCTGCATCCTATCTTCCACTAATCCTTGCCCATCATTAAGCTTGTAACATCACAAATATCACCCTTGCATAAGATTACACTTGCACAGACTACAATTACAAAGAAATACACAAACTGCATGTCATACGTTTCCGTTCTGCCTCCGACTGACACAATGTCTTCTCCACCAAATCCACCAACTGCCACCTACTACAATCCATCTCCCTCATCACTTTCTACATGTCCATTTCCCCCTCGGCTTCCTCCGCCCCAGGGAATACCCTATCCCATTGGGTTCCTCAAAGCAATCACATTGATATTGTTCATCAGTCTGAAGAAGGGTCTCGACCCAAATCGTCAACTATTCCTTCGCTCCATAGACGCTGAGTTTCTCCAGCACTTTTGTCTACCTTTGATTGTTCCAGCATCAGCAGTTCTTTCTTAAACATTGATATTGTTTATAGGCATTTCAGAACATTGAACAGCTCAACATAGTAACAGGAGCTTTGGGTTGAGTATAAAGCCAAGTAAAACCAGACTTCTCTGTCTACACACAGTCCATATTCCTCCATTCCCTGCAAATCCATGTACCTATCTACAGGAAAAGAAACTTAAAGTTCAAATTAGTGACACAGTATGGAAATTAGCCCTTTGGCCCACCCGATCTACACCGACCATCAGTCACATGTTCACACAAGTTCTATATTATCCCTCTTTCTCATCCTACTCCCGATACATTAGGGCCAATTTAAAAAAAGGCCAATTAACCTACAAACGCACATATATTTGGTTTATGGGGGGAACAAAATGGAGAACCAGATGAAACCCACGTGGTCATAAGTTATCGGAGCAGAATTGGGCCATTTGGCCCATCGAGTCTACTCCGCCATTTTATCATGGCTGATCTATCTTTCCCTCTCAACCCCATTCTCCTGCCTTCTCCCCGTAACCCCCGACACCCGCACTAATCAAGAATCTGTCAAACTCCACCTTAAAAATATTCATTGACTTGGCGTGTGTGTGTGTGTGTGTACGCACACATATATCAGGAGTATATATATTAAATTACATTTATAATTGATTTTTTAAAATCATCTTTATTTCCTTATTGTGCTGTATTTCAATCTGTGCTAAAGGGGATAGATATGGTAATGACATAGAATGGGATACAGGGAGCTTTGCAGTAATTATTATTAAAATAAGGCATTAACTGAATCTGCTTTCATAGATTCATTCATAGCCAGGCAGTAGGACCACCAACTTCTAAAGTTTTTCTTTTAAGACGCGGAGAAAAACTTGAAGGTTGAATAGCAGTGGAGGCAATCATGTCCTGTCCATTTTTGTACTGAATGAAGTTTACTTGACATTTATCTAATATAGGAAGGATACTTCAATAGAATTATCCTTTCGGTTAGTTGTTATTTTTCCAATTTTACATCAGTTGCATCAGCTTAGTTTAGAGATGCAGCATTTAAACAGGCCCACCAAGTCCACGCTGACCAGCGATCCCCGTACACTAGTTCTATCCTACACACACGAGGGGGCAATTTACAATATTTTACCGAAGCCAATTAACCTACAAACCTGTACGTCTTTGGAGTGTGGGAGGAAACCGGTGCAACCGGTGGGGGAAAAAAAACCAAGGTCACAGGGAGAACGTGTAAACTTCTTACAGACCACACCCATAGTCAGGTTCGAACCCGGGTCTCTGGCGCTGTAAGGCAGCAACTCTGCCGCTTAGACAATAGACAATAGGTGCAGGAGGAGAAAGATATTCTTGCCATAGAGGGAGTACAGAGAAGGTTTACCAGACTGATTCCTGGGATGGCAGGACTTCCATATGAAGAATGACTGGATAGACTTGGCTTGTACTCGCTGGAATTTAGAAGATTGAGGAGGGATCTTATAGAGACTTACAAAATTCTTAAGGGGTTGGACAGGCTAGATGCAGGAAGATTGTTCCCGATGTTGGGGAAGTCCAGAACAAGGGATCACAGTTTAAGGATAAGGGGGAAGTCTTTTAGGAACGAGATGAGAACATCATTTTTCACACAGAGAGTGGTGAATCTGTGGAATTCTCTGCCACAGAAGGTAGTTGTGGCCAGTTCATTGGCTATATTTAAGAGGGAGTTAGATGTGGCCCTTGTAGCTAAAAGGATCAGGGGGTATGGAGAGAAGGCAGGTACACGATACTGAGTTGGATGATCAGCCATGATCATATTGAATGGCGGTGCAGGCTCGAAGGGCCGAATGGCCTACTCCTGCACCTATTTTCCATGTTTCTATTTGGCCCTTCGAGCCAGCGCCGCCATTCAATGTGACCATGGCTGATCATCCCCAATCAGTACTCCGTTCCTGCCTTCTCCCCATATCCCCTGACTCCGCTATTTTTAAGAGCCCTATCTAGCTCTCTCTTGAATGTATCCAGAGAACCGGCCTCCACCGCCCTCTGTGGCCACCTTGCCACCCTGGAACATAGGAAAAAATAGAGAAGATAAAAAAAATAACTAGAACAATGGAATTACAATGAAACCCTAAAATATACAGATCTGAAATGAATGATACAGACATCAGGATGGTCAGGCAATTAACCAGGATCAGCAGAAGTAGCTAAACCCTCTGGAGTTCTACAAATCAAAACAGCTCAACTCAGCTCAATTAATGAACAAACACAGAACAAACAGGCACAAAACACTGGTGGGGAAAAAAAGCAATTATCAGGAAGATGGCAAAGCCGCAGAGCAATTAAACAGGTAAAAAACAAGCGAGGAAAGCACCGAATTGTTCCCTTTCATTACTTGGCTAGGCAGGTTTTTCAAAGGATGATAGTTGAAAGATGACAGCTTGCCTCTGACTGTTCGAACATCCCAACATCTGTCTTTGCAGGTTTGGGGGGATTCTGCAGGCAGTGGATATCTGTGGAGATTGCATATTGCCCTTTATCATCAAATTTACCAGAGTCGGTGACACCTTGTTGGGGAATATTAACTCATCCTCAAAACCATAAGAATGAAGGATGCCATAGCTTGGGCCACATGACATGAAATTACTGCATTCTCGCCACCACCATTCTGCAGGTTATTATAGATAGACCGTAAGACATTGGAGCAGAATTAAACCATTCGGCCCATTTAGTCTGCTCTGCAATTTGATCAAGGCTGCTCTATTTTTCTCTGTCAACCCCATTCTCCTGCATTCTCTCCACAATCTTTGATGCCAAGAGCAGCATAAAGAATGAGAACAAGAAAGACACAAAGTGCTGGAGTTACTCAACAGGTCAGGCAGCATTTCTGGAGAACATGGGTAGGTGACTTTTCGGATCGGAAACTTCTTCAGACCATCTTTAGTATCAAGAAGGATCCACACCTGGGCGTCATCTATCCATGTGCTCCAGAGATGTGGCCTGACCCGCTGAGTTCTCCAGCACATTGTCTTTTTTGGTCAAATCAGCATCTGTGGCATTTTATGCCTACAGGAAGAGCAAATTGGCACACCAACATCAATAGCTAGATGGGATTATGTCTGGATGATTGTACAACCAGCCTTGGGTTTCAAATACCCAACTTATCATCACCTCCACATATGAGAAAGCTCCCACAATGTTCAATTCAAAAGTCCAACATAGATGCATATGTTTGTTCCGATGAATGCAGAGGCAGTTTCCTCGCTCCACACTTTTAGAAATTCTTCTTTTGTAATGTAATTAATTTATTAGCCAAGTATGTACAAACATACAAGGAATTTGATTTGCCATACAGTCATACCATAAAAGCAACAAGACACACACACAAAAGTTGACATTAACATCCCCCACAGTTTATCACCCACATTCCTCACTGTGATGGAAGGCAATAAAGTCTTATCTTCTTTCCTCCTAATTCTCCCACGGATGGGGCAGTCGAACCATCCGCAGTCGGGGTGATCGAAGCTCCTGCAATCGGGGTGGTCGAAGTTCCTACGGCTTGAAGCTCCCGAAGTCGGTCCCTAACCAAGGGACCGTGAGCTCCACGATGTTAAGTCCGCAGGCTCCCGCGGTTAGAGCTCCAAAAGTCGAACCCCAGCAAGCGGCCAACAGCTCCACGCTGTTAGGCCGCAGCATGGACGGAGATACGATACGGAAAAAGTCACATCTCTGTCGAGGAAAGAGATTAAAAAAATGTTTCAATCCCCCACATAATATAAAACTAAAGGTACACTGAAACATACATTTAACAACAAACTAAAAACAACAAATGAACGAGACCAACTGCTGGCGAGGCTGCCGTCATACGGCACCACTCTACCCCCTATCAGTCTTGTGTACTTTTGATGTCAATTTTTGTAGGGATATGGTTACTGTATTCAGTGTCTTTTGTGTATTTTATGATTTATCGACGAAGTCAAGTTATGGACGACTATTAAAACGTCACCTAGGGGATGAATGCCATAAGACCAGACGTGACGAGAGGAAAGTGGTTGATGCAGCAAAGGTGCCCCAATGGTTGGCGACACTTTAGATTTGCTTGGTTTGGGTGAAACAATTGCCTGGCTAAGAATTTAGATCATCAAACCCCATTTATGCTACAAATTCATGAAGCGATTTCCACCGGTAGAGAGACGACCAGTTGCACATCTTTGGAAATCTAAAACTGAATCAACATTATCATGTTGAAAAAATCTTAAAACTGAACCAACATGATAAGACTAATTTTCGATTACAATTACAGAATTTATCTGTTTTAAACTTTCATGTGCAATTTTTCAGTGAGCAACCTGGCCACAATGTTAGTTGAGACATGAGGAGAAAATTAAGTGTATGCACTGTTGAGTCTTGTTTGATTGTCCAGATTTTAAGGAAATGGAGTGCACAAAATGGACCAATGTTCGAACCTGGGTCTCTGGCGCTGTAAGGCATCAACTCTACCGCTGTGCTGCCCTGTTGGCATGGTTATGGGGAGACGGCAGGAGAATGGGGTTGAGAGGGAAAGATAGTTCAGCCATGATGGAATGGCGTAGACTTGGTGGGCCGAATGGCCTAATTCTGCTCCTATCACATATGAACATGAACCGATGACCTCGGGAATAGTGGCGTCCATAATGGCTGTTTGTTAGCTGGGGACGATAAGCTCCCTAAGCAAAATATGAGGTGCTGTTCTGAATGGCTGAAGAAGGTGTTCCCTACCCAGAACATCACCTATCCATGGTTCCCCAGAGATGCTGCCTGACCTCCTGTGTTAGTTCATCACTTTGTGTCCTTTTGTGCATCAACCAGCAACTGCAGCTGTTTGTTTCTACCACTTATATTATGATAATATCTTACTCGGTTATAATGGACAATCGGCATTAATGCACACCATTCCCCCCACTCTGGTCCCTTATAATAAGGGTTTACTGTAGCAAGAAAAAAACAAGCAATTGTCCCTTCCCGGAGGGGCACTAGTAAACCCCAACTTTAAACATGGTGCAATGGCACTTTATGTGTCACATGTACTGAGGTACAGTGAAAATCATCTTTACATACAGTTCAGTGCAAGTATATTATACGTAAGCACTTGGATAAATCTTGGGGAAAACAATAAGATTCTTATCTATCTGTTTGCTCATTCAACATTTTTTTTAGATTTTTGAGATACAGTGAGGAAACAGGCCCTTCGGCCCACCTAGTCCGCACCGACCAGCGATCCCCACACATTAACACTATCCTACACTAGGGACAATTTTTACATTCATATTAAGCCAATTAACCTACGTCTTTGGAGTGTGGTAGGAAAGCAAAGTTCTTGGAGAAATCCCACGCAGGTCCTGGGGAGATCATGCAAACTCCGTACAGACATGCACCCGTAGTCGGGTTCGAACCCGAGTCTCTGGCGCTGTAAGGCAGCAACTCTACCGCTGTGCCACTGTGCTGCCCTGCTCACAGCCTGGTTAATATTTGACTTTCAACCAAAGTCGCTAAAATGGATTGCCTTGCTGTTGTTGGGATATCACCTTGCACAAATTGTCTCTGGATTGTTAAGTATTTTATTGGTTGTGTAACCTTCCAGGAACCTTCAAGAGCTCAGACTGACGAGCGGCATTTTGAAACATCGGTTCGTTATCTTAAAAGCAATTGCGGTGTCATTTAAAAGGAAACTGTTTGCACTGGCAGAAGGGTCAAGAGACCAGAGAACACAAATTTAAGATGGTTCGTAAAAGAACCAGAGGTACAATGTCGAAGAGCCTTCTCTTCCCTCTTGCATAATACTGATTATGATAGAAACATAGAAAATAGGTGCAGGAGGAGGCCATTTGGCCCTTCGAGCCAGCAACGCCATTCATTGTGTTCATGGCTGATCGTCCGCTATCAATAACCCGTGCCTGCCTTCTCCCCATATCCCTTGACTCCACTAGCCCCTAGAGCTCTATCCAACTCTCTCTTAAATCCATCCAGTGATTTGGCCTCCACTGCCCTCTGTGGCAGGGAATTCCATAAATTCACAACTCTCTGGGTAAAAAAGTTTTTTTTTCTCACCTCAGTCTTAAATGACCTCCCCTTTATTCTAAGACTGTGGCCCCTGGTTCTGGACTCGCCCAACATTGGGAATGTTGTAGAGGAATGACATCTGAAAGTGGAAGAATTAATAACTTTTTAAAAATAAATGGCAGAAGGTTGAAAGTGGAGAAAGTGGGATTAATTAATATGTCTGAAGAGGAGACAAGGGCACGATTAGTTGAATGGCTACATGTGGTGTGTCGTTCATTGATTTGACATGAACAGGTGCTTCATTAGGTGACCTGAGAAGAAAGATGTGGCTGCATGGCATTATGCTGGAACTTTGTAAAAGCATTGAACAACTTTTTAGAAACTAATCGGATAATTTTGGGTTTACAGTATCATAAGCTGGTGGATCCACTACCTCTCAATGCCAGAGACACGGGTTCAATCCTGAACTCCACTGCTGTATGTGTGGAGTTTTCCTGCTCCCCCTCTGACCCTCGTTTCCTTCCCACATCCCAAAGACGTGCAGCTTTGTAGGTTAATTGGCCTCTGTAAATTGCTCCCCGGTTGTAGGGAATGGATGATCCAAGCGTTGCATGTATCGAAAATAAGCTCTGTGTATCAAGTTTGAGTTTCCAGGTACACATATGTCTTCTTTACATATATTTCTTCACACCCCCAACCTGACAAGTCATGTACAAATTACAAATTACCAAAGATAAGGTATTGGCGGTATTAAGGCATATTCAGATGGATGAGTTCCCAGGGCCTGACCAAGAACATCCTCAGATCTTGTGGAAAGCCAAGGAAAAAAATGCGGAGGCCCTTGCAGTAATATTTGCAGCTTTTATTTCCCTTTTTTTTCCCCTTTTACACCCTCCCCCACTTCCCTCTGTAGGTTAAGTTACTTGGTAAATTTGTAAATTATCCCTAGTGTATAGAATAATGTTCGTGTAAGGGATGATCACTGGTCAGCACAGTCTTGGTGGGCCGAAGGGCCTGTTTCAGCACTGTATCTCTAAAGTCTAAGGTGCACCACGTCATGCCTCATACAAGCTTTGTAACAAGTCAAACCGACAGCCGTCCTGCCTTTATAATGCAGAAATGGGCTAACATTACTAATGCGTATGAAGTTAAAAATGCTTGTTTTTATTTCCAATCTGTTTGATCCTATTTCACTAAAATATTGCGGCAATATAAACAGCATTTAAAATCGACAATAACTGACTACAAAGTCACATTAGTGCAGTTTATAATTAACTTGGATTTATATCATAATGGTCTGGAAATGACACTCTGCAATATTATTGTACAAACACATAATGCTCAAATTGCTTGGTACTATTTTAATGGCATCATTAAATTAACCAGTTTACTTTAAATGAGTTGATGTTTACATTAGAATAGCAGGGAAAGGAATTGTGAGATCACAATGACCGGACTAATAATATATTTCAATACAATTTCCTACTTTTCGTTACCTTATGCATCATGGATTTGTCCAATTCAAAACACATGGCAGGAACATCACTTTGTCAAACATACTGTAACTGGTGCAGATCCTAATTAGGATTTTTTTTTTTAACTTTTCCTTTTTATCAAAACTAACTATAATGAGAATATGTCAGCTACTTCAGTAACAGTTCAATTTATGCAACCATTTTAATTCTCCTTAAATGTAATTTTTGTTGCAGTTTACTTGTAAATGGCCAATAAAACCTACTCTGTATTTAGTTATTGACAGCTGGCAGACTTATTACTTGAGAGTCGGGTCCTATGATGCTTGACATGGCAGACGAGAGGAAGAAAATAAAGTTGTTTGGGCAACACAGTGGCGCAGCGGTAGAGTTTCTGCCTTATAGCGCCAGAGACCCGGGTTGGACCCTGACTCTGGATGCTGTCTATACGGAGTTTGTGACCTGTGTGGGTTTAATTCTGGTATCTCTGGTTTCCTCCCACATTGCAAAGACGTACAGGTTTGCAGGCTAATTGGCTTGGTAAAATAAACCGCCCCTAGTGTGAGTAGGATAGTGTTAATGTGCGGGGATCGCTGGTCTGCCCGGATTCGATGGGCTGAAGGGCCGCACTGTTTCTCTAACCTAAGCTAAACTCATCAGACAACATATTTCAGAACGAGATGCACAGAACTATTATTGAATCATTTGATTTCACACTTAAATGATTTTAAATAGCCATCTATTATGCCTGCATAGTTTTGCTCAGTTTGTGTGTTTATTTATCTGAATGCATTTTTTAATTTCTCCTCCAAAATGATGTTTGTGTGTTTTAATCACATTGTGCAGAAGATGTTTAGCATATTACGATTGATGCTTATAATCTAAAGGAGATATTTGAGTAATCATCTATGCAAGCATTACATTTTTACTAAATAGAGCACTGGTCCAGTAAACAAACCATGTGCATTTGCTGAAATAATGTACACAGCTTCAGAAAAGTGTGATTAAGGCTCAGTAAGGTGATGTAGTGGTGGAGTTTGTAGCATTACAGCACCAGAGACCCGGATTCGATCTTGATTATGGGTGCTGTCTGTACGGAGTTTGTACGTTCTCCCCGTGACCTGTGTGGGTTTTCTTTGGGAGCTCCGGTTTCCTTCCACACTCCAAAGACTTGCGGGTCTGTAGGTTAATTGGCTTGGTATAATTGTAACTTGTCCCTAGTGTGTGTAGGATGGTGTAAGTGGGCCGGCGATCGCTGGTCAATGCGGGCTCGGTGGGCCGAAGGGCCTGTTTGCATGATGTATCTCTAAACTAAACTAGACTAAATATTAAATTGTGAAAATAATGCCGAAACAGTATTGACAATTCATCTAAGGGCTAGATTAAAGATTTGGAATTACCAAATGTTTTGTCAATACCACAAACAATTCACCGTACCTTGAATCTATATTATGTCATTTACCCCTTTAATGCTACACAGAATTACACTCTCATACAGTTGGTATATGGGGCAAATATGCATGAGTACCACATTGTACCTAATTAAAAACACTCCCAAATTAAATCTGAAAGATACGTCACCAGCCTCCAATCTGTTGACAAGGTAAGACCAAAAATAAATATGCTTTGGAAGCATGCCAATGTGACAATGAGAGAGGTTGGGTGTCAGTGCAGCTAAATAGTAATCTGTTTACATTGAAAGATAGAGTGTGCAAACAAGGAACTGCAGATGATGGTTTATACCAGAGATAGACACAAAATGCTGGTGTAACTCAGCAGGTCAGGCTGCATCTCTTGAGAATATGCATAGGTGATATCTTGGGTCAGGACACTTCCCTGGAGTCTGAAGAAGGGTCCCAACACAAAACGTCACTGATCTATGAAATACGTAGGTCTATGGAAAAAGGATGAGTGATGTTTCAGGTCGGGACCCGTCTTCGGACTGAAAGTAGGGCATGGTGTGGGATGGGGATGAAGATCCTCAACCTATTGTCATCATAGGTAAATGTTGTGAGGTAAATTATAATCTTTATTATGCTTACATACATTAGAAACCGGCTGAATTCAAGGCAATAGTTGCCAGTTAAAATATTTTTGAGTAATCAATGATTTGACATTTTTGTTATTTTTCTCTATTGAAAGCAGTCATTAATTTTAACATATATTTCTTATGAGATATACAATTTATGATGGTCCCAAATATCACCAGTTTCATAAATTTTGACACATCATTTGCATCAAGAGCCGTTTTGTAAATTTGAAGGGCGTTAATCCAAAACGTCACCAATTGCTTTTCTCAGATATGCTGCCTGTCCCGTTGAGTTACTCCAGCATGTTGTGTCTATCTTCAAAGGTTTTAAAGCTTTTTCAAAGGTCTTTTGTTACGTACCAATTAAGGTACAGCAATATGTGAATTACCATACAGCCAGACTAAACAAAAACAGCAAGACACACAACTACATATAAGTTAACATAAAGATCCACCACAGCGGATTTCCCACATTCCTCACTGTGATGGCAGGCAATAAAGTCCAATCTTCTTCTTCTTTATTCTCCCACCGTCGGGACAGTCGAACCATCCGCTGGGGCGATCGGAGCTCCCGCATCCGGCGGTCGAAGCCCCCATGTCGGGGCGATTAAAGCTCCCACGTCGGGGTGGTTGAAGCTCCTGTGGCTTGAAGCTCCTGAAGTCGGTCTCTAACTAGAGATTGCGAGCTCCACGATGTTAAGTTTGTAGGCTCCCGCAGTTGGAGCTCCGAGGTAAAGGGATCGTGAGCTCCGCAATGTTAAGTCCGCAGGCTCCCGTGGTTGGAGCTCCCAAATCGATCTCCAGCAGAGGCCGCCAACTCCTCGATGTTAGACCGCAGTGCAGACGGAGATACGATACGGGAAAAAATCGCATCTCTGTCAATGTAAGAGATTAGAAAACGTTTCCCCCAACTCCCCCTCCCCCCACATAAAACAAACTAAAAACATACATTTAACATATACTATTAAAACAACAAAGAAGCAAAGGGCAGACAAACTGTTGGCGAGGCAGCCATTGCTTGTGCCAGCTGGTGATTAACATCTTCGGTGTTTAACCAGCATCTGCAGTTCCTTCCTGCATCTTAAATTAATATAACTTTGTTATTAAAGTTAACATTGCTAAAGCTGGCATTTGAAGCCATTCTCTTTCCTAGTGCTTTTCAATACAGAAAGACACACATTGATTTTATTGGAGCAGGCAAGGGACAACTCAATGTTGAGCTACACTGTATCCGACCACAAGATAAATCAAATCGTATTAGGTCCAGAAAGCAAAAAAATGTTCTGGAATCTAGGTCACAGTTAACTTTCTTTCATCAAATCATTTAACACAAGTTCTATTGCCAGTTTAATACCAGACATGAGAGGCATGAAATCAAATGCATGGACTCTTCGAATCCGAGGAAGAGTTAGAAAATATGCTGTAAAGATTACGTGATTTTATAAAATTGATATAGCAGTTAAGCTATTCACCTAACAATTATCTGATTATTTATCTAATCTAACAATAGGGAACGTTAACTTGTAAAAGGAATATTGTTAACTGTGATTTGTTTATCAATAAGGTGTTTTTTCCATTATATATAAAGTGATTGAATCTTGTATCTGTTTTTGTGAACAAACTCATCTGTCCTTATCAACTCACTTAGGATGCCATGGAGTTTAGTTTAGTTTATTGTCAGGTGTACAGAAGTACAATGAAAGGCTTTTTTTGATGTGCATTCTTCAGACAGCAGAAACTGTTTGCACGATTACAATAAATGCATCCATAGTGTACTGATACATAACGTTTAGTGCAAGGTAAGGTCTGATCAAAGATAGTCCAAGGGTCTCCGATGAGGTATATAGTAGGATGTCTCAGTTGCCTGATAACAGCTGGGGAGAAACCGTGTACACGTTTAAATGAGTGGAGCAATTGTAATGAATGATTGCAGATCTGCTTCTGGGACCAGCACGCTGAGAGTCGCCTGGCCTGGACGCCATCTTGCATCTTTTATCCACGTTTTAATCCCACATTTCTCGCTCATCCTCTCGATCAAGTTCTGACTATCCCAGTTCTATTCCAGGTACTTCTGAAATGTGCTAAACACTTTTGGGTAGTGAGTGTCAGAATCCCACCATTCAGCGAGTTTTAAAAAAAAATGTTTCTCTGCTCCCATTTAACCTTTTTACAAATCAATACATAATACACATTCATTCTGTACAACTTCATATTTTTGGTGCAATTCCTGTATTTACCTCCTGACCATTAATTTCTAATGTTATGTATGTTGCAAGATACGGAGACCAAATCTTTAAGTTGTTACTTTTGCCTAGTAATGATGTAGCTGTTTCAGTAAAATGTTGTGCGTAGGTGCGTTTTTTCCAATAATTTAAATTTCATTAGGTTCTTGGAGTCCCCCTCTAATCAATTCTATTGGGGTTCAATTCATTCTATACTATACAAGGAGACCCTCCCGCACTCCCACTCATTCATTGAACATTTTGTTTACCCTCCATTTACATACACTCCTTTTCTATTCATTCCTTCCTCCAGAAGATCTCATCTACTTTTTTCAAATAATCTTGGCTTCACAATTTGCAACCTAGATTATATTTTAATGATTCCCTTTGTCACACACTTTTTTTTCATCTCAGGCCTTAGGGAGAATCCAACCATCTCAAATTTCCCCCGCCCTCCCCCCTCCCCCCAACCTCACCTGGGTTCACCTACTTTTAAAATTAAATAATTTAAATTTCCTGCCATGGTTTCACATTTGTCCTGCACCTTAAGCCTTACCTCTCAACCGCCCTCTCCCCCAGCTTTCTTTTGACCCCACTCCCCACCACAATCAGTCTGAAGAAGGGCACCAACCCGAAACACCACCTATCCACGTTCCCCAGTGATGCTGCCAGACCCGCTGGGCCTACTCCAGCACTCTGAGTCTTTTGTGTCAGCCATCATCTGCAGTTCCTTGTTTCTGACAAGCAATAGGCGGATATAGGGTGGAGAGGTGTTGTTTGACAGGTTAGAGTCAGGTAGGGAAGGAGAATGGGAGGGAAATTTTAAATTACACCCATTTGGGACATCAAGGCTTAGCCATAACCTTAAAGTGAGGGAAAAACCTTTGTTAGGTCTGGCTATTCAGAGCTCCCAAAGGAATTCTGAGTCACCACTGGGTCTCTTAGGTTCTGGTAGCTAAGTGACGCAGTATGGAAACAGGCCCTTTGGCCCACCGTGTCCACTGGCACCTCTGATCACCCATTCACACTACTAAGTTATCCCACTTTTGCATCTCACACGAAGCAACCTCACAGAATCCAATTAACCTACAGTACAAACCTGAACGTCTTTGGCATGTGGGAGGAAACCGTAGCACTCTTGCCATCATGGGGAGAATGTGCAAACTCCACACAGACAGCACCCAAGGTCTGGATCGAACCCGGGACTCCGGCACTTCGAGGCAGCAGTTCCATACGCAGTGCCACGGTGCTAATTTAGTTGAATGGCGATAAATAATTTGAATAATACTTGGTATTGTTGCCATTCTTAAAAATTTATTTTAATTAGTGTGGACAGAAACCAGCATTTGATATATCAATGCTCAATTCTCTGGTTTCTGAATCTTTATACAATGTGTTCTTATCTCTAGTTTATTGCATTTCCCTTTCACTGTGCAGAAAATCTGCTGTGAAATATTTTGCTGCAAGATTTGTCCCTCTTGTCTCAATTTTAATATCAGGAACACATTTGATAAAGTATCTCCATTGCTGCATTGTTAGATTGATTTTCTACGGAAATTATCTCAATGTTTGTTACTTTTAAATCGTGTTTTGAAGTTGAAAACATGTTTTAGAAGGGGGACTGGTTTCCCTGAGATGTTTCCTGCTAGAATATGAATTGTGGCCAGAGAAATTATTGAGCTAAACTCCCTCAGTTAGTCATGCCAGTGGGACTCGAATGTCTCACTTTTTTGAGCTTTGAATGGAACTGATTTAACGAGAAAGAGTTTTGATTGTCATAGGCAACGATTGTCAGCAGGTCAGGCAGCATCTCTGGGGAACATGGATAGGCGACATCTGAAGAAAGATCCCGATCCGAAACGTTGCCTTTCTATTTTCTCCAGAGATGTTGCCTGACTCACTGAGTTACAACAGCATTTTATCTTTGGCATAAACCAGTATCTTCAATTCCTTTTCATTCCATTGTTTTGATTGTGAGCTTTTTAGATTCCTGTTAGGATTCCTGTTAAATTTTGGAGATTTAAGTCTCCATTCGGTGTATTAGTTGAGTTGAGATAAGAGATACAGCGCGGAAACAGGCCCTTCAGCCCACCAGAGTCCGCGCCGACCAGTGATCCCCGCACGTTAACACTATCCTACACACTCTAGGGCCAGTTTTACATTTATACCAAGCCAATTAACCTACAAACCTGTACGTCTTTGGAGCGTGGGAGGAAACTGAAGATCTTGGAGAAAACCCACTCAGCCAAGGGAAAAACGTACAAACTCCGTACAGACAGCACCCATAGTCAGGATCAAACCCAGATCTCTGGCGCTGAATTTTTTAGTTTAGTAAATTTCCCCTGATAAACAATGGTAAAACTCTGATGCTATGATTACATTAAAAAATATGAAACAATTACAGCAGAGTGAAACTGATTAAAGTGGACCATAAAGATGTGATTCAGTCTGATTCTGATTCAGTTTGAAGAAGCGTCTCGACCTGAAACATCACCTTTTCCTTGTCTCCAGAGATGCTGTCTGAGCTGTTGAGTTACTCCAGCTTGATTTACACTGGAGATAGACACAAAATGCTGATGTAATGGGTGATGCATCAGATCGAGACCCTCCTTCAGACTCTGTAGAAGGGTATCGACCCGAAACGTCACTCATTCCTTCTATCCAGAGATGTTGCCTGTACCATTGAATTACTCCAGTATTTTATTGTCTATCTGCAGGTTTGTAGGTTAATTGGCTTCTGTAAATTGTCCCTTGTGTGTAGGATAAAACTAGTGTACGGGTAATCGCTGGTTGGCGTGGATCTGTGGGCTGAAGGCTCTATTTCCATACTGTATCTCTAGACTAAACTAAACCAAGGATTTCCCTGTCATATCGGTACGTGAAAGGCACTTTGTTAAAGCATCCAGCCGTATTAAGATGTAGATTCCTTAAAAGAGTTAGTTTAACCTGTTTTATTTGGTGATCCTGTCTGAGTACAGAATGTTGGCTGAATCATTTGGAACAATCTTACTCCACCTGATATTCTCGGGTGAGTTCCACTACAGTTCTGACCAGATCTTCTCCATCCCCTCTAAATCTAGGGACATTCAGAAGAACGGAGATGAAAATGAAAGACGGAAAAGCTGGAGTGTGTGGCTTTTCAATGGATTGTTTCAATTACAATTTTAAGGATTGTTTCAATGGCTTTTACCGGGATGTTGCCAGGACTCACGGGTCTGAGCTATAGGTTGAGCAGGCTGGGGCTCTATTCCTTGGAGTCCAGGAGGATGAAGGGTGATCTTACAGAGGTGTACAAAATCACGAGAGGATTAGATCGGTGCACAGATTCTCTTGCCCAGAGTAGGAGAATCGAGGAGCAGAGGACATAGCTTTAAGGTGAAGGGGCAAAGATTTAACTGGAATCTGAGGGATAACTTTTTCACACGAAGGGTGGTGGGTATATGAAACAAGCTGCCAGAGAAGGTAGTTGAGGCTGGGACTATTCCATTATATAAGAAACAGTTGGACAGGTACATGGATAGGACAGGTTTGGAGGGTTATGGACCAAGCTAAGACAAGTGGGACTAGGGTAGGTGGGACATTGTTGGCCGGTGTGGGCGAGTTGGGCTGAAGGGTCTGTTACCGCATGGTGGTAGTTGAGGCAGAGAGTATCCCAACGTTTAAGAAATAGGTAGACAGGAACTTGGATACAACGGGTTTGGAGGGATATGGACCAAATGCTGGCAGGTGGGACGAGTGTAGCTGGGACATGTTGGCCAGTGTGGACAAGTTGGGTGGAAAGGGCCTATTTCCACACTGTATCAATCTATGATTCCATAAGACTATGACTGAATGTGCTTTGGTTTAGCCTTGCAATCTGAAACTATGCAGGACCCCTGTGATAGTTTACAGGAGGCTACAATCAAGGAAGTCCTCCCCAGTTATACCCGAGGTAAATGCATGATAGTTGAGTATCTCTGCTTGAGAGAAGACTGTGACTAGCAATCAACAAGCAGAGACAACACAGCTCCAAGCAATGGTACATTTCATCAACCACTTCCAGTGCTATTTTCTAACCAAAATTACCATGGCTTTTACTTTAATTAGAAAAGTGTTTTAAGGAAATTTATTTATCATATTTTTTTCCTGAATGTTCAAACAAAATGTCACTTGTAGCCAATTGATTAACAGCAACGGTAAAAGTCAGGGAGCTGTCTAGGCAAGGAACACCCCTTCGAATTTTTCTTAACATCTTGATGTTAGGTTATTGATATCCTTCAACATTTCTCAGAGAATAGATTCCATCATTTCAGCCCCTGTCAATAGGAAAAAAAAACCTACAGTTCCCCAGATCAAACTTATTAAGCTTTCAAAAACCAAACAAGGGCTAGAAACTAAATGGTATTAGAAACATAGAAACATAGAAAATAGGTGCAGGAGTGGGCCATTTGGCTCTTCGAGCCATTCAAAATTATCATGGCTGATCAGCTAAAATCAGTACCCCATTCCTGCTTTCTCCCCATATTCCTTGATTCCATTAGCCCTAAGAGCTATATCTAACTCTCTCTTGAAAACATCCAGTGAATTGGCCTCCGCTGCCTTCTGTGGCAGAGAATTCCATAGATTCATAACTCTCTGGGTGAAAGGATTTTCCTCATCGCGACCATTTTTCCAGCATCTAGAGTGTCCAATCCTTTAATCCACCAGCCAACCAGCGCTCCCTGCATATTAACACTATCCTACAAACACTCAGGACAATTTACATTTATACAAAGCCAATTAACCTACAAACCTGTACGTCTTTGGAGTGTGTGAAGAAACCGAAGATCTCGGAGAAAACCCGCGCAGGTCGCAGGTCGCTGGTCGGCGCAGGGTCGGTGGGCCGAAGGGCCTTTTTCTGCGCGGTACCTCTAAACTAAACTAAACTGTATCGTATATCTGATTTGTTTGGATAGCAAGCAAAGCATAGCTTTGTACTGTAACTCAATACAAGTGACCTAAACCTGAATGAAACATATTAAAATGTAATTAACAATTTAGCCATCAGTTTCAGTTAAACACAAATGCCCACATTCCAGCTCCATCTGCATGGTTGAGCATCTTTTCTTAGCTTTGTGACACCAATTGATGCAAATGAGGAATGCCCTCAATGCAGTAGGTCAGAGATTCAATTCATGCACGATGGCCTGAAGTCTATGATTTTCATTTATTAAGGCAGTCTACATCCGACGGATATTTTAATGAATGGTCTTGAGTTTTAAGGAGTCCTTTATGCGGTACATTTACCTGCTAAGATTTGCTCAATCAGGCACAGAAAAGTTCTGTGTGGGAAATGCTAAGGTAGTTTCTCTGCATGCAGAACAGCAGGTGTCCAGCACTGCTTTCAGGGTGGTTCATAATGAAATCAATTTCATAAAGCAACCTCTCCTGGAACGGTTTTCTGTCAACTGCGATACCATCATCTCATAAGCTTAATTAAATATTAATAAGCCACCACAGGGCCATTTATGGGAGTGGGAAGGAAATAGTTCAGACATGAAAAAGTGTAGATTGTGCAGCAATGATTGCCAGCATATAACAGGATATTGACAGAATGGAAAGATAGGAGTCTAGGGAACATGCTTGGACGAACATAAAATCTGAGAAACTTGGAAGTGGCTCATTGATATAATATCTACTGACACTTCTTGGAATACGGGAAGATCAGCCTGCAAAATATGAATTTATTTAACCAAAATATATTTTGGATCTGTTTGGATACCTAACATCTTTTTAGGCAGGGGTTCCAAACCTTTTTCGTCCCGTTTACCCCTGGCAACTTTAGTAGCACATAACAATGTTATTTCACTTATTTATGAACAACTAATGATGAACAGATACTGGTATACCAGTACCAAACACAGTCAGTCAATGAGAAAAAAATATGTGCAAATCTAGAATCAACAAATTCACCCCCTGGGTAGGCGAAATTTACCCCAGGTTGGTAGCCCTTGATTTAAGGATACCTCTAATCCTTTTTAAACATACATTTTTCTTTTTACCTCAAATTATGCAAAAAATAATTTGCCTCACACACAATGTGCTACCAAAGGTAGATGCAACGTGCCAGAGTAAGTCAATGGGACAGGCAGCATCTCTGGAGAAAATAACAGGTGACATTTCTGGTCGGATCTCTTCTTCAGACCCGAAACGTCAACTATTCCTTTTCCCCAGAGATGCTGCCTGACCCACTGAGATACTCCAGCATTTTGTTAAATCTATTTAAAAAAAAAAAAAAACAATATCTGCAGTTCCTTCCTACACACTTATTGTTGGAGAAGTTATTTAGATTTTAGAGATACGGAGAAGGAATGGGTGACATTTCGGGTCGAGACCCTTCTTCAGATTCTGACCTTTGGGTTTGCGGGGAATATTTTCTGCAGTGTTGTTTTAATTAATTCAAACAAGTTTCTTATCAGGTGGTCTGGACACCAACTCTTTCAAAAGAGCTGACTTAGGAATGACGAACGTACCTCTGGGCCGCGGGGCTTTATAATTCAGACCAAGTACACCTGTTGCACGGAATCCAAGCAAAGCCTTTGGATCATGTAACAGCGTAATCACCATGTGGTGGTGGCCCGTGGTGGCTGACAACTGCATGGTTGTGCGGTCTCATGTCTTGTGGGACTGAGTGTGGCTCACGAGTCTGATGGCCACTGTGGGGGGATTCAGGGCCGCAGCCTTCCTCTTGTCTCTGGCACTAACAAGTCGGCTTCGGCGACTGTCTTCCACACTGCTGACCGCCTTTCTAGTGGTTGCAGGCCAGCCAGTCCCTGTCACTGGCACAGGTTGCCAGTTCTTTTAGGGCTGGGCCTGCGTGCTGAAGGTGATCATAGTCTTTGAACCGTTTCTTCAGACACCCTGGTTTTCTTTGACCATTACTTACCGGTAAATGCTGAACTAACTTTCTGGAAAGAAATGCATGTGCACTTAAATATCAGTCTCCAACAGTTGCTATTCCATTGCACATTTCTGCCATTGTTTTATGCAAATACAAATTGCCTTGCTCCTCGCCTGTCTATTCTTGGCTAGTAATTTGCTGACTTTGTTTATTAATTGCTCATGTGCTTCAGACAAAGTTACAACTTGTTATTACCAGCATGCGCACTTTTAATGATGTTCTGTGTGTTCATTATTGCTAACCTAGTGTGCTTTCACACTGAAATTGAGTAATTGTGTCGAGTGTTGTTTTCTCAAGTCCGGACTTTCTGCAAGAGATTTTTAAGATGCATAGTCTTAAACCTTAAATTTATTATCTTACTCTTATCTTTAAGAAAACTTGGCTTTCACCCTGCACTCAACTAGGACATTCCACTGACTGTCTCTGCATGCGTTAAGGACTATGAGGTTTTACACCAGTATTGTAGTTATTAATTTATTGATTTTATTTTTCGTTGTAGTCTTACAGTGTAGAAACAGGCCCTTCAGCCCAACTTGCTCATACATGCCCTATCTACATTAGTCCCACCTGCCTGCATTTGGGCCATATCTCTCTAAATCTGTCCTATCAATGTACCTGTCTAACTGTTTCTTAAATGTTGCAGTAGTATCTGCCTCAACTACCTCCTCCATACACCCACCACCCTTTATGTGAAAAAGTTACCCCTCAGACTCCTATTAAATCTTTTCCCCTTCACCTTAAACCCAAGTCCTCCGGTTCTCGATTCCCCTACTCAGGGCAAGAGACTGTGCATCTATCCGATCTATTCATCTCATGATATATTATCTGTGTATTGTGTTTACAGGGCTGTTATACTGCTGCAAGTAAGAATTTATTTGTTCCGTTGCCGATATGTATGACAATTAAACACTCTTTCTGTCAATTGACTTTCTGTATCAGAGTTCAACCTTTTTTAATTCGCACTTTCCTGTGGTTCCATCCCAGTCTTTCGATTTCATTTGCGATGGAGCCACACATCACTTTCTTTGTGCATGATCCTGTTTGTATACAAATCATGTAACACTTTCAGAAATATTGAGAACAAAATTTGAAGTTATTTATTCAATGACACAAGACGCGCATACAAGGAGAGATTAACCAGACTATTCTTCAGAGTTTCAAAGCTGAGAGAAAATTACATTCAAATATACACCATTCTTGGAGGTTTCGAGAGTGGGTTATCTCCGGGATCTCCAGCTTCCTCCCAAACTCCAAAGACGTACAGGTTTGCAGGCTAATTGTTCTCGATAAAATTGTAAATTGTCCCTGGTGTGTGTAGGATAGTGTTAGTGTGCGGGGATCGCTGGTCGGCGTGGACTCGGTGGGCCGAAGGGCCTGTTTCCACGCTGTATCTCGAAACTAAGCTAAACTAGACTCACTGAAGGCTCATTCTCTTACTTGATATGTATAAACCACGAGAATTGTCCATTTATCATTTCAATGGAACATTTCTGATGGGAACAATGACAGTGGTAAAATTGATTATTAATGCATATTTTACCAGTTCAAGTGCGATAGTTAAGTAGTGGCTCCTGGAAAATGATTATTCCATCAATCACCCCTTCAAACTATATTCTCATCATTTTTCTCCATTTGGCCGGCATTACAATCCATATTGTGTAACTTCAAATTATTGGCAAATGGCTCCAAGATCTTTTACAGAAAATAATAAAAAGAACCTTCATAAAGTGGAATTTCAATTCAACATGATTCTGAGAAGCATTTAATTCATGCCATTCATAATTTTGAAGAATAATAACGCTGGGTAATAACAAAATGGACCATTAGAAAAACTCAATCATTTAGAAAGAAAATTAGAATACGATTACTATCATCCACTTATTCTCACAAAGGGAAAAAAAGAAGCTACTAATCACGAACATCCTCTTGGAAGAATCATAAAATCAGTAAGATGTGCCATCGGCTTAGGTCTTCTCTTCATTCCTCAATGTTCGTGGCAATAGTTAATCTAATTGCCACAGTTTCTGAGCGAAATAGTCTCGGAGAGTAGAGTTTGCTACGGGCACACCGCAGGAACTCTTTAATAACACTAATAAGAAACCATATCCATACAATTCCCCCAGAGAATTAAGCAAATCAAATGATAATCGTCTCATATCATTCCGTTATTGATAAACATCCAGAGGAAAAGAGCCTCGTTTTGTCAAATATTTATGCAAAGGAGCAGCTCTGTAAATTTGTTTCCGTTCTATCCGCGTATCCGCTAGGATCAGAAATGGTCATGTTTGGCAGGTGGTTAAAAACAGAACGTTGAAAATACTCTTGGGGGGGGGGGGGGGGGGGGGGGGGGGGTGGGGGTGGGTGGGGAGGGGGTCAGGCGGCATCTGTGGAGGTAATGTTTGCAGTTGAAGTGTCACCAGGCGGCACGGTGGCGCAGCGGTAGATTTGCTGCCTTACAGCGCCAGAGACCCCGGTTCGATCCTGATTTTGGGTGCCGTCTGTACAGAGGTTGTACCTTCTCCCTGTGACCACGTGGGTTGCCTCTGGGTTCCTAAAGATGTGCAGGTTTGTAGGTTAATTGTCATCTGTAAATTCCCCCTACTGTGGAGGATGTGAAACTGGGATAACATCGAACTGGTGTTTAAGAGAGGAGGATTAGATGTAGCGGAGGTAGAAGTCGGGGATGGGGCCCTGGTAGGTCTCAAACAAGGATTGTTCGACGTACCCTACAAAGAGGGTATCCTTCGCTCCATAGATGCAGCTGCATCCACTGAGTTTCTCCAGCACTTTTGTCTAACGTAGAACTGGTATCCAGGCGAGCGTGTACTCGGTGGGCTGAAGGGCCTGTTTCCCCACCGTATCTCTAAACTACACTAACCAGCTGCCACCGTCGGGTATTGGGGGCAGAATGTTTGCGTTTGCTCGGCTTTCTCTTGCTGAAGTCAATAATCAGCTTCTTGGTCTAGCTAAAGTTGGGAGCACCACTCAGTCTTCCTCCTGTACAGATTCATCATTATCTGTTATTCATAAACAACAGTGATATCATCCGTGAACTTTAAGATGGCATTGAAGCTATTTCTCTGTACCTGGAGCTGTCTCTCTTTTAGTTTAGCAATACAGCGTGGAAACAGGCCCTTCGGCCCACCAAGTCCACGCCGACCAGCGATCCCCCGAGCATTAGCATTGTCCTACACACTAGGGACAAGTTACTGGGGCTAATTAACCTACAAACCTGCATGTCTTTAGAGTGGGGGAGGAAACCGGAGCACCCAGCTCACGGGAGAATGTACAAACTCCATACAGAGATCCGGTGGTCTGGATCGAAACCTGAGTCTCTGGCGCTGTAAGGCAGCAACTCTACCACTGCGCTATAATGCTGCTCCATTGGAACAGGGGCCAGGCCATCAAGCCATCGATTACATATTAATGACACATATGAAGCATGTCATGCAAGCATTCAGTTGATTTCTGATCTAACTCTATATACTTGTCAAATGCTGGAGTAACTCAACGGGACAGGCAGCATCTCTGGATAGAAGGAATGGGTGATGTTTCAGGTTGAGACCTTCCTGCTCCATATACTTGTCCTTGCTCTGTATCCCTTTATATAGTTTGATGATCAAAAATTAGCTCCCCAGACCCAGTCATCAGACAGTGGTCAAATGAGTGGGTTTGAGGACCTAATTTTGTTCCCCAAAGGTGCTAAGGAATACATGGTAGGGGCAAGTTATATAGAATTAGATGAGAAGACCCGAGAGTGGTTGAAGGCTTTGTGCTTGTATTACCATCCCCCTTGTCCTGTGATGCATGCTGAGAGTTTACTGCCATTTGACTCATCTGAATGATGCTATAGCTCGACTGCTTACAGTATAATGGGACCAATGAAGCAGATAATTGTGTTTTCACATTTTGACTCTCACGTCACAATTGAGCAGGAGTAGATGGCAGCCACAAGATCCCCAGAAAGAGAGTCCATGCGGAGGGGGCAGCCCCTTGTCAAGGCCAGAAGCATACACTTGTACCCCAGAGGCCAGCGATGAAAGGGAGCATCTTTGAACAACAGCGAACGGTGCAATACACTGACAGATCTTTCAAGCGCACCGACCCTGAATGCAGAACAAACAAAGTATTCCGTTTCAAGTTTGTGTGTTGATGTCTCTGTAAATTGTGCAGGAAGGAACTGCAGATGCTGGTTTTCATTGAAGATAGACACAAAATGCTGGAGTAACTCAGAGGGATAGGTAGCAGATCACAGTATTCTTATAGGTAGAAAAAATGCTGGAGAAACTCAGCGGGTGAGGCAGCATCTATGGAGCGAAGGAATAGGTCATCTCACCATAGATGCTGCCTCACCCGATGAGTTTCTCCAGCATTTTTGTCTACCTTCGATTTTTCCAGCATCTGCAGATCCTTCTTAAACGGTATTCTTATAGATCGCCTAGAAAACTGGGTCGGCCTGTCAGATCAGGTACTAAAGGGCCTGCCCCACTCGGGCGTCATTTGCGTATCACGCAGGTGGCGCACAAAGATTTTGTGATCCTGGGGTGCCACGCGTCACTGCCTACGCCACCACGCCTCACCATGTTCCATGCGCGCGTAATGCGTCGTGACGCGTAAATGACGCGCAAATAACGCCCAAGTGGGACAGGCCCTTAAGTTGGTCCCAATCAGATAAAAGTGGAAGAAAGTACTTTGTTAGCCTTGGGGACTAAGTGTCACAGCTGCATGATATACCCTTTGGTGTAGCACAAGATAGCTGCCTTGGCCCGTTACTCTTTACCAAGTATATGCTGTCGCGAGGTGTAGTTATCAGACAGCATAATGTAAATTTTCTAAGTTATGCCGATGACACTCAAGGGCCTGTCCCACATGGTGATTTTTATCAGCGTCTGCCGGCATCATTGACTGATGTATCAGGTCACTGAAAAATTTGTGGTGTGGCGCGGCGTGATGATGTATGACGCGCGGTGGTTCGTCAAGTGTCGCATCATTTTTTTTGTCGTTGCTGGATTTTGAAATGTTCAAAATCTTTTGCCGACCCTAATGTGACGCTGGCAGTCGTCGAAAGAATCGTCAAGTGGAACAGGCCCTGATGCAAATGCCTTCAGTTCTTTGACCTCCTGCCTATTTTCCTTTTGTTTAAATGGATGAATGCTAACTTTCTTAAACTCAACGATGACAAGACAGAAATGTTATTACTTGGATCAAAACCCAAGAGAGATGTTATGCGGTAAACTGGGAAATTTGACTGCCTATGTCAAACTAGAAGTCACAAGCCTGGGGGTAAAAATTGACAATGATCTTAATTTTAAATCTCACATTAATAAGGGAACAAAGTGTGCTTTCTATCACCTTAGAAATATTGCTAAATCACAGCCTTTATTAACTCGCATGACTGTAGAAAACTCGTACATGCTTTCATATCAAGCAGACTTGATTACTGTAATGCCTTATTTACCGGTCTGCCTTCAAGCAAGTTACAGCTCATTCAAATTGCTACAGCCCGGCTTTTAACAAATACCAAGAAAAGGGAACATATCACCGCAGTATTATACTTCCTTCATTGGCTCCCTGTGAGATCCAGGATAGACTATAAAGTCCTCTTTCTTGTTTATAAAGCCCTACATAATTCTGTGCTTTTTATTCTATTAACTGCCTATGGCCTTATGGGCCTGTCCCACTTAGGCGACGTTTTAGACCTGTGTGTTTTAGACCTGTGTGTTTTAGACCTGTGTACTTTGGGTTGCATTCAATTGTATCAAAAGTGCTATAAAAGTGATTATTATTATTATTATTATTATTATTATTATTATCTCTGGAGAGAAGGAATAGGTGACGTTTCTGGTTGAGACTCTTCTTCAGACTGAGAGTCAGGGGAGAGGGAAACAAGAGAGATATTGGAGACTTAAGGGCCTGTCCCACTTGGGCGCCATTTGCGTGTCATTTACGCGACAGGCCGTAGATTGACGCCTGACAGTCGCACGAAAATTGTCTAGCAGTAGGACAGTCGCGCGCCAAGTGCTGTTTAGGGCCCTGCTTCGTTTGGGAGCCATTTGCGATGTTGTTCGTATTTAATCGAATCTCCGTGGCTTTACACCCGGGTGTTCACGTGATGCGGAGCTCAAATAATGTGCAAATGGCGCACTGACGACGTACAGGCGGCGCATGGTTACAGACGTTGATGCACGGTGACGAATAATAAATTAGCATAGGCAATGTTCGTGCGTCACCATGCGCATACCACGCACGCCATCAGTACGTCAGCGTGCGCAAGGGATACGTCACGCAGGTGGCGAGCGAGGATTTTGAGCACTGCAAAATCCAGGGGCGCCGCGCCTTACCGCGCGGCACCGCGCATCACCGCATACGCCACCATGCCTCACCATTCGCGCGTCACAACGCGCCAACCAATTTTTAGGATGTCGCGTAAATGACACGCAAATGACGCCCAAGTGGGACAAGCCCTTTAGGGCAAATGCATTCTACATCCACGCCTACCAGCGATCATTCAGTATACTAGCACTATCCAACAATTTGCAATTTACAGAAGCCAATTAACCTACATTAAACAAACAATAATTTGGTTTATGTTTATTTTTGCTGTTAATCTCGGGGTGGCACAGTGGCGCAGCGGTAGAGTTGCCGCCTTACAAGCTTGCAATGCCAGAGATCCGGGTTCGATCCTGGCTACTGTCTACGGTGCTGTCTGTACGGAGTTTGTTTGTTCTCTCCGTGACCCGCGTGGGTTTTCTCCGAGATCTTTGGTTTCCTCCTACACTCCAAAGATGTGCAGGTCTGTAGGTTAATTGACTCAGTGTAAATGTACATTGTCCCTTGCGTGTAGGATAGTGTTGATGTCTGGTCGGTGTGGACTCGGTAGACCGAAGGGCCTGGTTCTGTGCTCTATCTCTAAACCAAAGTAAACTAAACTACAAAGTGGCCGGTGCTTTCTGGATGTGGTTCAAGGGGCAGACATGGCAATAACTGAAGGGCATTTTGCTGACACAAATCATGTTCACCCCACGTGGACCTGGTCATTCATACAATGTGGCATGATTGCAGGAACGAGCAAAGGTGAAGGCACAGCAAGTCAAGAAGGGAAGGCGAGCCTTGTGTAATCAGCAGCCTCAAAATAGAACGGGCTTTTCAACTTGACAAGAATTCATAATGAAAATTAGACTGTGTCATATAAAATTCAATTCAATTGGCAATTTGCCGTTTGGGGGCCTGTCTTTTATTCAGAAATAAAAATAACATTCCCGACTAAAGACTGAATCACTCTTGATCGTACTCTGATAATTATTACTTAAAAATATTTTAAAGGAGTCTCATAGGATGCGATTAATATCTTTCGCCCTGGCTTCTGACAAAGGGTCTCGTTTTGCTGCCGTTAATAATTTGATCTTCTGTCTCATGCTTAAGCAATGGTTGCATGCATGACTGTTCTTGGGTGCTGATTTGTTTAATCTCCCATATCCCCTCTCATTTCTCCGGCATTAGTGATATCTAGCCGAGCTTGCAACATATGGCAAACTTTAATTATGCCTTTCCAACCTAAAAGCAGCGCTCTTGATTTCATTGTGAAGGGGGAAAAAAAACAAAGAAACTGTCTTGCAACCCATACACACATCAAGACATTTTGAATCAGTACACATCCTCGACTAGTTTCTTGAAAAGCCTTGCTGATTGCTAACCTTGCTCCTCAACGGCGAGGTTGAAGAACACCACAATTCCAATCATTATGTATCACTCAATTCTTGATAAAGAAGCCCAGCGCAGCATCAGCATCAACACTTGTACCCTGTTGAGTGGGGCGGTCACGGTGGTGCAGCGGAAGAGTTGCTGCCTTACAGGCGCTTCCAGCGCCGGACATCCGGATTCGACCCCGACTACAGCTGCTGTCAGTACGGAGTTTGTTCGTTCTCCCCGTGACCACGTGGGTTTTCTCCGAGATCTTTGGTTTCCTCCCACAGTCAAAATACGTGCAGGTTTGTAGGTTAATTGGCTTGGTGTATGTGTAAAACAAATTGTTCCTCGTGTGTGTAGGATAGCGTTAATGTGTGGGGATCGCTGGTCGATGCGGACTCGGTGGGCCGAAGGGCCTGTTTCCGCGCTGTATCTCTAAATTAAAAACAAAACAGGGAACTTGTACGCACTACTTGCATTCCTTGAAATAACACTAACCATACAACCACTAGCCGTTGCTAATTCTAATAAAATTGTGCCTTTTACTTCTTGTGGAGCAGTGACCCCGTGCTATTTTAATTGCCCTGACACCGTCTTTTTTCAACTTTCGGTATATAGTCCATAAAATAAAAGCAACAGATTCCAAGGTTATACCGATTCATTCATCTTCACGATCATATATATATATTTTTTTGAGAATGTCAGTCTCAGGGTCGCTGAATCTTGCTGGCCGGTGGTGATATTCGTTTTTATTGTTCATTTTGTGTTGTTAAGCTGGAAAGAGTGCAGAGAAGATTTACAAGGATGTGGCTGGGAAGCGAGTGCCTGAGATAGAGGGAAAGGTTGGGCAGATTGGATCATTATTCCTTGCAGCACAGGAGGCTGAGCGGTGATTATCTAGAGGTAAATTGATGAGATGAGTCCTTTACCCAGCGTAGAGGAATCAAGAATGAGAGGACTTGGCTTCAAGGCAAGAGGCGCCTGATTTAATAGGAACCTGAGGGGCGACTTTTCCACACAAATGGTGATGAAGAGGACCCGGCACTCCACTATCGCTGCTGGGTCCTCTTCATCACCATTTGCGTGGAAAAGTTGCCCCTCAGGTCCCTATTAAATCAGGCTTGGGTAAAGGACTCATCTCATCAATTTACCTCTAGAAAATCACCGCTCGGCCTCCTGTGCTGCAAGGAATAATGCGAAAGAAAAGTTGTCGGGGTGATCTTGGCTCCCGTAGCCGGCGGTCGAGTTTTCCGCTTCGCGGCGATCAAGTTCCCGCATCAGGGGATCGCAGCTCCCTGTGCCGGGCGATTGGATTCCGGGTCGGGGCTGGTTGAACCTCCTAGTAACTGTGGAGCTTCCCGCCATCAGTCTCTACCCGATACTGCGAGCTCCTCGATGGTGAAATCCGCAGGCTGCGGTTGTAGCGTCGATCCCAGGCAAGGGATCGCAGGCTCCGATGCTAAGTCCAGAGCCACGCGGTGGGGCTCAAAGTCAGTCTCGAGCAAGGCTGCCAGCACCATGATATTAGGCCGCAGAGCGACCGGTGATACGATCCAGAAAACAATCGCATCTCCGGCAAGATTGAGAAAAAGTTTCCCCCGACCACCTCCCTCAACACCCTCATAAAACAAACCTGAGAACATTAACACAAACTTTTTAAAACACACAAAAAATAACAAAAAAATACAAAAAGACAGACAGACCATTGGCGAGGCTGCCATCGCTGACGGCGCCACCCGGTGGATTCATTCATTCATTCATTCATGGATATATGCAGCAATCTGTCAGATGAGGTTGTTGAGGTCGTACTCCAACACCATTTAAAGACACTAGGACAAGTGCATGGATAGGAAATGTTTAGAGAGAAATGGGCCTAACATGGGCAAATAGGATTAGTTAGATGGGGTATGTTGGTCGGTATGGATGAGTTTGGCACAAGGGCTTGATTCCATGCTGTATGACTCCTGACCCTATGACTGCTCCAGGAGATCTGATGCAGAGTACTGATCCGAATGCTCAACTCTCTATCTCTCGCTACACGTGCTGTCTGATCTGCAGAGCATCCCAAGCAATTCACAAGAGGAAATCTTTAATTAACCCATTTTTTAGAAACAATTGATATTTGTTTTCATTTTGCCTGAGTCTCTGCCATGCTAATAATATTGTACAGATTTCACTTGAGGTGCTTCTGAGCAGAACAAAAAGACAGAATTAATTAGAAGCACGAAGGTCTTAATTTTCACTACAGTTGGAAGGGATTGAGAAGAACAGGGTTGAATTAAGCTACAAAGTGGGAGATTGGAAAGATAGAATTACTATTTTACTTCGGAGTCACGTGAGTGACTACGTGAAGAAGTCCCGCCTGGCGCTAGAACGGCATTACGTCGACGCTGACGGCAGAAGCAAGAGCTGCAGAGCGCAGCTCCTCGCAGCGGTCGGAACGGACCCACAGGTAAGTGCAAGGAAAATAGGGGACGTTCTAAAAAAGACGCTACGCTGGTAGAACCAGCAAAAGTGAAAGTAAAATTAAAAATCAGAGTCACGCTGGCGTGCTGATATAGCCAGGTAATAAAAAAGGAAAATGGAGAAGTCTCAAAGGAAAATTTCGTGGGTAAAAAGGTCGTCCCGGGGAGAAGCTAAGGAGTCGGGACAAGAGATTAGTGCGGATCCGGTTCCGATACCGGTGGCCGCTGATTCACCCGTTAGTGAGACTAATTTCTCCAGAAATGCAAACCACGGAGGAAAATGTTCCTAGAAAAAGTAAAAAGAAATCCGTGAGGCCCGTGGTTTCTGATGATGACTCTGATAATGAAAGTCCTCCGGATAATAAAGCTATATGGCTAAAAATGGAACATATGGAGAAAGTACTCCAAAATATTATGAGACAAGGGTCACAGTACCCAGAAGTTTCCCAAAATGACCCTGAGTGGTTTGAATATCCAGAATATGGCTATGTGCCAAATTGGGAATTTGAAACTCCAGACCCAGGATTAAGGGTGGAGGAAGTCTCATTGGATATAATTCCAGGTGTATCAGGGCTGCAAAAGTCAGACCCTGCAAGTGGTAATGTGGATTATGAGTGCACACCACAAATAAAAAGGAAGAGGCCAGATGTGCCTGATATGGCAAAAGATTTTGCTATACCTGAAGGAAGTGGTGAGGCTATGGAAGAAAACCTAGCTGCCAGTATTAATTATATGGTATCTCACCAACTTCAAGATTCTGTGATGGTTGAAACAGCAGAATTATATAAAACACCGGAAAATTGCACCTCATTGAAGGTACCTACGGTTAATCCGTCTATATGGACGCCTATGACTCCAGGCATGAGAGGACAAGAAATAAGATTCAAAGAATCCTCAAACTGATTTCAGCTGCCATTACTGCTTTTGGAAGGCAAATGGAAGGGTCGGAAATGGTTAAAATCCAAAAAGATACTTTGGGCTTATTGTGCAATTCCTTCTATGAAATTAATTGTATGAGGAAAATTGCGATTCGGCCCATATTTCATCCAAGGTTTGCAGGTCTGTGTCGATCAAGTGGTGTTCAAGCTCCTGGTTATCTATTTGGAGAAAAAACCTGCCTAAACAAATAAGAGAAATGGATGAAGAGGCTAAATCTATTAGCCACATGAGACCTTTCGTTTTGGGCCAAAAAGGTATTTTTCGTCAAGGAGGGGATTTGATTTTGGAAACAGAGGCAGGAATATGATAAGAAAATATTACCATCCGACACAGCCTAATGTTTACCCGTATACGGGGAGAAGGAGACCACCACGTTCATATGGAGAGGTACAAAAAATTTATTCTATTCTTAAAGAAACTGTGGACAAATCTCCAGTTGGAGGGAGATTACAAATGTTTTATGATGAATGGCTTGCCATCACATCTGATCGGTTTATTTTACAAACAGTTTCAGGAGCTACTATAACATTTAAAGAAGGTGTTAACTCTCCGGTACAAAATAAACCTGCTTATGGTTTCATGTTTTCTGCTATTGAGGAGGCAGAAATTAATGTGGAAATTGACAAATTGTTCAAAAAAGGTGTTATTGAAAAAAACTGTTGAACATAAACATCAATTTGTGTCAAATATCTTTCCAAGAAGTAAAAAAGATGGTGGTTGCAGAATTATTCTGGACCTTACAAACTTTAATACATTTGTCGAGTATAAACATTTTAAGATGGAAACGTTCAACACTACAAGACATTTGATATCAGCAGGTTGTTATATGGCTACAATTGATTTAAAGGATGCGTACTATTCAGTACCAATACATCAATTTTTTTCGAAGGTATTTAAAATTTAATTGGCTGGGACAGCTGTGGCAATTCAAAGCTTTACCAAATTGGTTAAGTTCAGCTCCCAGGCTCTTCACAAAGCTGTTGAAACCAGCTTTAGCACAATTAAGAGCACCACAGCACATCATTATGGCTTATCTGGATGACATTTTAATTATCAGTAGTAATCAGGAATCAGCTGGAAAATCAGTTTCAGCAACTAAAACTTTATTTGAGAAGTTAGGTTTCTTGATTCATCCAATTAAGTCCCAGCTGCAGCCAACACAGTCAATTAACTATTTGGGGTTTGTGATTAACTCAGTTACTATGTTAGTAACTTTGCCAACAGATAAGATTGATGATATTCTAATGGCCTGTAGGGGTCTCATTCACAAACCTTATCCCTCCATCCGGGAAGTAGCAAAGGTTATTGGTAAATTAGTAGCAGCATTTCCTGCAGTAGAATTTGGTCCATTACATTACCAAAACCTTCAAAGGGACAAAATAAGAGCTCTAAAAAATAGCGCAGGCCATTTTGATAGCCCTATGCAATGAACAAAAGAAGCTTTATTGGAATTGCAATGGTGGATTGAAAATGTCCCACAAACTGCTAAAAAACATTTTAATACAACAGCCTGAAGTATTTTTACAAACAGATGCTAGTGCTCTCGGATGGGGGGGCGACAGATTCATTTACCAGTTGTGGGGGCAGATGGACTGTCCAAGAGGAAATGTTTCTCCAAACATATGGTATTAACTATTTAGAGTAATTGGGGGGCGTTTTATGGATTAAAAGCCTATTGTTCTACAAAAAAGAATCTGCATGTACTGATACAATTAGACAATAAAACAGCTGTTGCATCACATGGGTGGAGTCAGATCGGTATCATGTGATTGTCTGGTCAATCAGATATGGCAGTGGTGTATTAAGCACCAAATTTGCTTTTCGGCAAATTATATCCCAGGTAAGGACAATGCGGTGGCAGACAATAGATCAAGGGTGTTTAAAGACAACACAGAAAGGATGTTGAACCCAGTAATTTTCAGTAAAATTGTGATTCAATATGGGTTACCAGACATTGATCTGTTTGCATCAAGATTAAATCATCAATTGCCTAAACATGTGTCTTGGGAACCAGATCCAGATGCAGTAGCAGTAGATGCTTTTTCACTACATTGGGGGAATATGTTCTTTTATGCTTTTCCGCCATTTGCTCTGGTTCAGCAATGTCTGAGGAAAATAGAACAAGATTCTGCCACAGGATTATTGGTGATTCCAAATTGGCCGACACAACCATGGTTCCCATTGATGTTAAACATGATTAAAGAACCATATATGTCAATTCCTAGCAGCAGTGATTTGTTAATAAAACCGGTAACCAAAGAAATTCATCCATTACATGTTTATATGAATTTGTTAATCTGCAGGTTTTGACCAGACCACTACAAGAGCTTGGATTGTCGGATAGAACTATGGATATTATAGTCGCATCATGGCGAGATAGCACTCAGAGACAATATATGACACATATAAAGAAATGGGAAATTTTTTGTAGACAATCAAATATATCCTATCATACTGTGAACATTGCAAACATATTGGAGTTCCTTGCCGAGTTGCATTTTGAGCAGCACTTAAGTTATAGTGCCATTAATAGTGCACGTAGTGCTTTATCATTTTATTTAGGACAAATCTCTGACCAGAAATCAATTGGATCACATCCATTAATATCCAGATTTATGAAAGGAATCTTTAACAAAAATCCACCCAAACCTAGATATACAGAAATTTGGGATGTCAGCATTGTACTTACTTTACTTAGGCAATGGACTCCAATCGAAGTTTTATCATTGGAAAAGTTAACATTTAAATTAGTAATGTTAATGGCATTGGTTTCAGCACAAAGGGTGCAAACATTACAAATGCTACGTTTAGACTATATGCATGTGGCTGCAGATAACATTGTGTTTTATGTTTACGATCTGATCAAACAAAGCAGACCAGGGAGACCATGTTTCACTATCAATTGATATTATCGATTATGTTATCACATATCTTTTATCACTTTGTAATGGTTTCCCCAGATGTAAAAAAGGGGGTTATTATATGTTCTTTTATCATTAAAAGATTTATGGAAAGAACTAAAACTGGTCTGGTAAAAGGTTTTTTACTCATGTATGTGTTGACCTAGCCGGACTGTGTTGACCTAGCCGGACTGTCATATGGAATGACTCTACAAAATGGAAAACACAGAAGCTTCAAAATCTTCACGTAGTCACTCACGTGACTCCGAAGTAAAATAGTAAGATTAAACGAGAACTTACCAGTTCGAAGTTTGATCGTTATTTTATGAGGAGTAACGATGAGGGATTACGTGCCCTCCACTCCACACCCTCATAAAATAAATGATCATCTGGTAGTTCTAAATCTATGATGAGCCTTACTATCTTACTCCGGCTATTGTGTTCTGTGTTTTTCATGCCGCTGCTTTGAAGTATGCCGTTCCAGCGCCAGGCGGGGCTTCTTCACGTAATCCCTCATCGTTACTCCTCATTAAATAACGATCAAACTTCGAACTGGTAAGTTCTCGTTTAATCTTACTATTCTCAGGTCGTGCTTCAGTTCTGACTCCAAGTCAAATTATATCATTCCCTGTTAATAGTAGATGATATTGATAAGATTAATGGAGGCATGTGGAGGTGATGGGATTGAGACCCCATTGCTAAAGACTCACAGAAATTGCCTTTGGTAGTGAGCAATGAATGCTCAAGGGGAATCACTAGTTTAGAATGGGGAGAGGGTTTTTCCCAGTTGAGATTTATGCCACGCATACGGAGGTGCAGTGAAAAGTTTTTTTGTTGGATGCTTTCCAATCAGTGGCAAGTCTATCCATGATTACAATTGTGCCATCCACAGTGTACAGAACCAGGGTAAAGGGAATAACATACAGTGCAAGATAGTCCGAATAAAAATAGTCCGCGTGTCTCCAATTAAGTAGATGGTAGCATAAGGCTGCTCTCTAATTGTTGATAGGATGCTTCAGTTGCCTGATGACAGCTGGGATAAAACTGCCCCAGAATCTGGAGGTGTGCATTTTCACACTTCTGTACCTCTTACATCCAGCCATTTCAAGGATTCTACCTGCCTCAGAGAGACCTAAATGCTTACTTGACTCTCTTCTGATCTGAATGGTCTCTGCGGCCAACTTTCGACAGCTTTGCCTTTCAGAGACAAATTTGCAAGTACACATGCTTATTTGACTTCGCCATTAATTTCCCTTGAGTGAGCTTCTTTTCATTTCACGATTTCAGACTGGAAAGGCTGTGGAATGTGGATAAACACCGGAAAGGTGAGATGATGAGCTCAGCTATTGATGTCCTTTTACTTCCTCTATTCCCCTCAGACAGCGAAGGTTCGCCACTGTTGCCTCCAATGCCAGATGCCTCAATGATTGTTTTGACTTTGCCAAATTGTTACAGTACATTCATGGATGGAATGAACGCTCACAGTCTTTTTTCCAGGGTGGAGGATTCTAGAGCTTGGATGATGTAGGCTTGCGGTGAGAGGGGAGAGATTTGAGGGTTTAGTTTATTATTGTTACGTGTACCGAGGTACAGTGAAAAGCTTTTCGATTGTGTGCTTTCAAGTCAGCGATATAACTACAGATGATTACAGGCAAGCGCAGATACAGGATGAAGGGTATAATGTTTACTGAAAGATAAAGTCCAGTAAAATGTGATAAAAAGATAGTCCAAGGTTCTCCAATGAGGTAGATGGGAAGTCAGGACAGCTCTCTAGTTGTTGATAGGATAGTTCAGTTGCCTGCTAACAGCTGGGAAGAACCTGTCACTGAATCTGGAGATGTACATTTTCACACATCTCTACCTCCTGCCTGGTGGGAAAGGGGAGAAGAGGGAGTGAACAGGGTGCGACTCATCCTTGATTATGCTGGTGGCCTTACCGAGGCTTCGTAGTGTAGATGGAGTCAATGGAAGGGAGGTTGTTTTTCGAGATGGTTTGGGCTATGTCCACAACTCTCTGCAATTTCTTTGCGGTCTTGGATGGAGCTGTTCCCAAACTATGCTGTAATGCATCCCCATAAAATGCTTTATACGGCGACTCTGTAGGAGTTGGTGAGAGTGCCATGCCAATGTCCCAGTTAGGGACATGCCAAATTTCCTAAGAAAGTAGAGGCTTTGGTGTATGTTCTTGGCTATTGCTTTGATATGGCTGGTCCAGGATAAGTTTCTGGTGATATTTGTCCCTAGGAACTTGTAGCTATAAACCATCTGTACTACGGTGCCATCAATGCATTTGTGTGTACCACTGTACATCAATGAAATCGATCACAATCTCCATTGTCTTACTCCTTTGAGGGGTAGCTTTTTAACTCAGAGGGTCTTCCTTGTCTGGAACAAGCTGCATGAGGAATCTATGCAAGTGGATATACTGTAATTGTGACTTCTGAAGAACATTTGGAGAAATATATGGACTGGAAGTATTTGAGGGCTGTGGACCAAATGCAAACAAACGCGACTCGCCCAGTGGTCAGCAGGGGCAAGGTGGGCCGAAGGGCCCGTTTCCACACTGTACAGCTGTATCACTCTATATCCTTCATTTTGTCAGACAAGTGGTTGGTCCACTTTATCAGGTTGAACAATGTTATTTACAAAGAGTTCTCTGAAAATAAAAGTATTTAAAAAACATTAGCAGAAAAATAAAATTAAAATAAATTAATGATAATTACACAAACTGATAAAGCCCTCGGAAAGCGATCTTGAGTAAAATATCCAAACAAAACACTCACAGCGGGAAACATAGATTGTCCTTCAGCAATGACCTGCAGTGAATCTGTTGCAGAGTGATGGAGAAAGCAAAATAATGTTTTCGACAAATCCACTACCCTCACTAAAAGCAACAGATTGAAACCTCCGTGTTGTCGACCTGGAAACTAATTTTGATCTGCCTGCTGACTTGAGCCGTCTGATTATTTGGGAGTTTGCTCTGCATTGCCAGGGTCAGCTGAAGAACAAATCAAAAGTCATTCTGAGTAAACCTGAATGATTTGCATCCCATGTTGGTTAAAGTAGTAGTCTGTGCCAGTAGTTGTCAACCAAACGGCGCCAGGTCTGAAATGAAAGGCTGAGCTGCGAAAAGCAAGGTAGAAGCAAGGAAAATGTTTATCAGAGTGAAAACATAGCAGAATGCAGAAAACATATACAGAATAGCAGAACAAATATAGATGGCAGAGACAGCAAGAGGTCTACTTTAGTTTGGGTTTAGTTTATAGATGCAGTGCGGAAACTGGTCCTTCGGCCCACTGTGTCCGTGCCGACCAGTGGTCCCCGGTCAATTAGCACTACCCTACACATAAGTGACAATTTACTATTTTTACCAAAACCAATTAACCTCGAACCTGTACATCTTTGGAGTGTGGGGGAAACTGGAGCACCCACAGAAAACCCACGTGGTTGCAATGAGAATGTACAAGCTCCATACAGACAGCACCCGTAGACAGTATTGAATACCGGTCTCTGGTGCAGTAAGACAACAACTCTACCCCTACACCCCCATGCCGTCCTGTTTGAAACATTGAGTTTTTAGTTTCAGTTTTAGAAATACAGCATCGAAATAAGCCCACCAAGTCCACACCAACCATTGATTACCCATTTACACTAGTTCCATGTTATCCCATCTTCTCATCCACTCCCTGTACATGAAGGGCAATTAATAGAGGGCAATTAACTAACAAACCCACGCCTTTGGGAGGTGGTCAGAAACTAAAGCACCCAGGGAACATAAAACACAGAACAGTTCAGCACAAGAACAGGCCCTTCGTCCCAAAATAACACAAAAAGCTGGAGAAACTCAACGGGACAGGCAGCATCTCTGGAGAGAAGGAATGGGAGACGTTTCGGGTTGAGACCTTCTTCAGACTTTCCTTGACAGCCTAGGGTTATTCCACAGTATTCAGTCTGAAGAAGGGTCTCGACCCGAAACGTCACCCATTCCTTCTCTCCAGAGATGCTGCCTGTCCCGTTGAGTTAATCCAGCATTTTCGGTTTAAACCAGCATCTGCAGTTTCTTCTTACACGTGAATGCCAAGTTAAACTGATCTCATCTGCCTGATCCATACCCTCTATTCCTTGCACCTGCATGCGCCTATCTAAGAGCCTCTTAAAGGCCACTGTCATATCTGCCTCCACCTCCACCCCAGGCTGTATGTTCCAGACCCGTTCAATGAAAAGCTTGCTCCGCACATTTCTGGGTAAAAGACTCTGACTGTCTACCTTACCTTCGCCTCTCAGCACCCGTAGTCAGGATCAAACCTGGGTCTCCGGCGCTGTAAGGAAGTGACTCTACCGCTGCGCTGCCCCCTTTCTGAAACAGAGCAAAGAGGACAACAGTTGAACACTCTGCTTCCATGCTGCATATTTCAATCACTCTATCAAATTAAACGTTGAATGTGTCACCACCAAGAGTTTTCCAGCCACACTCACATCATTGAAATGTTTACCAGTTTTGAGTAGAAATCTGCACAAGCTTCAAAGCAAATCTCGCTCCAGACTACAGTAGGTGCCTTTGCCAGCCAGGAATCGTAACTGGTTTTAGCAGCAGAGAATGAGAGGCTGCACAGAGCAGCCTCAGACTGAAAACATAATTACACCCTTAAGCAATGTTTATTTATGGCATCCTTTTAACATGTGGATATGAAATAGAACATTCACTATACAGGCAGCATCCAAACACCTTTAAAATATAATCTCATATAAACTAATACCTTGACAGCCTAGGGTTATTTCACAGCGTGATAATCTATAATAACCCATGGCTGTTAAAGAGGAATAGATTGAAGCCTAAAATCTTATATATTTGAATGTTCTCTTTATCTATAGTGTTAATCTAGTTAATCAAATTATTTTTAAATCCACCTTAATTGTAGAAGAGCTAGCATAATTGATTGATTGAAAGACACACCTTGGAAACAGCCTACTGAGCCCCACGCAGACTCTCGATCTCCTGTCCTACATCATCCCACTTTTGCACCACTCCCTGCACACCAGGGACAATTTACAGAGGCCAATTGCACGCATGCCTCTGCGATATGGGAGGAAGTTGGAGCACCTGGAGGAAAGTCATGTGATCAAAGAAAGAAAGAAAGCAAACTCAATGCCAGCATTTATTTCAAGCGAGCTTGTATACAAAAACAGGGGTGTAATGCTGAGGCTCTGTAGGGCGCTGCTAAGGCCACATTTAGAATACTTTGAGCAATTTTGGGCACCTGATCAGAGGAAGAATGTGCTGGCTCTGGGAGGGCCCAGAGGAGGTTTACAAGAATGATCCCAGGAATGAGGAGGTTAACCTATGATGAGCGTTTGTCAACGCTGGGCCAGTCATCAAAACATACAGAATAGTGAAAGGCTTGGGTAGAGTGGAGGTAGAGAGGATGTTTTCACTAGTGGGAGAGTCTAGGACTTGAGGTCATAGCCTCAGAATTAAAGGACGTTCTTTTGGGAAGGAGATGAGGAGAAATGTCTTTGGTGAATCTGTGGACTCCGTTGTCACAGAAGGCTGTTGGGGCCAAGTTAGTGGATATTTCTAAGGCAGAGATAGTTAGATTATTGATGAGCACAGGTGCCAGAGAATGGGGTTAGGAGGAAGAGATAGATCAGCCATGATTGAATGGCGGAGTAGACGATGGGCCGAATGGCCTAATTCTACTTTATCCCTAAAGACCTTAAGGAAGTGCAAACTCCACACAGACAGCAGCTGAGGTCAGGATCGAACCAGGGCCTCTTGGCAGTGTGAGGCAGCAGAACTACCAGCCAACTGTGCCAACAGAAAGTTCGTTGATCAATTATGTTTTTTTGGCATCTGCAAAATAATTGCCCGTCAACAAAATCTGTTGCTCAGCGGAAAATGCTGTGATGTTAAATAGACTGTTCTAATGAAATAGCTGAAAGGCATGCATGCTGGTGGCATCTTAACCTCCAGCAAAGTCTACTGCAGGATTATAGACTTGTGAGAGAGACATGCAGAGCTCAAACACAATATGTGCTTATTCAAGGGCTTTTCATAGAACAACGCTCTGGAACGATCTTACAATCATTATTGCAACAAGGCATCAGTTCCAAAGCACAGTCCTTAAAATAACAATCCATATGTACAATCAATATTACATGTAATCAATGGCATTTGAAAATTTCATGTGCATATAATATAGATATCTTAGGTGAGAGGCGTTAATCAATTAACCTGCTCACTGCCAAGATTTTATTTCACTTGTATGCTCTGACCCGAGCATGCTCAGGGCTGGAACTGGACTGATTAAAAGCTGGATTTGAGAAGATGCTGTTTGAATCGCACTGCTTCACTTAATTTTTTCGAAACAAGCACTTGATAGCTTGCATGTCTCCTTTGAATCTCCAGCTTTCGTTCACCATTCTGCCAAACAATAAAGGGTGGCACGGTGGAGCAGAGGTAGAGTTGCTGCCTTACAGCGCCAGACGCCCGGGTTCGATCCTGACAACGGGGGCGCTGTCTGTACAGAGTTTGTACCTTCTCCCCGTGTTCACGTAGTTTTTCCCCGGGTGCTCCATTTTTCCTCTCACACACCAAAGACGCGCAGGATTGTCGGTTAATTGGCTTCGGTAAAAATTTAAAATTGTCCCTAGTGTGTAGGATATTGCTAGTGTAATTGCTAGTGTAGTGCTATTGCTAGTTGGCATGGACCGAAGGACCTGTATCTATAACATGAACTAAACAAAAACACCCCCATATGTGTATCCACCTGATAGACCTGCCTGGCTTTGCCCACCTCAACTCTCTTTTCAGCTTTCTTCTCCTACCCCCCCCCCCTAATACAATTATCCTGAAGAAGGGTCCCGATCTGAAACATTGCCTATCCATCCCACCCAGGAATGCTGCCTGACCTGTTGAGTTACTCCAGGACTATGTGTTTTACTCAAGACTACAGCATCTACAGTTCCTACCGTCTCCCTGTTAACTTATACTTGATCCTCAGTTTGATGTGACTAATCTCACAATTCTTCACTCTGATAAGTGCCATATTGTTCACCCACAGAGGAGTGCACTTTAGCAGCACTTTGAAATACGCTGTACAGCATGTGAAGCGAGCTCTGGCTCACACTGCAGCAACATGCAGTGTCAAATCCCATGGTGATTAAATAGGCAATGGCAAGACTCATTAACACCTTCTAAACTCATGCCAATTGTATTAAAATTACAGCAGTAAATTCACGACCAAGTCTGTTTTTCTGGTTTCATTGCTTATTTATAACTTTGCACTTAGCTTTCAGGCCTGGATTTATCTATATGCTGACCAGATACTTAACATTAGGGCCAAGAGTAGTGTAATATATTCTTATGGCAACTTTTTAATCAGCATGGGGTGTTCAGTAAAATGGCACTGGAATCTTATCCAGGTCAATTAGGCGGCACGGTGACGAAGTGGTGGAGCTACTGCCTCACAGCGCCAGAGATCCGGGTTTGACCCTGACTACAGCTGCTTATCTGTACGGAGTTTGTACGTTCTCCCCGTGACCAGCGTGGGTTTTCTCCGAGATCTTCGGTTTCCTCGCAATCTCCAAAGACGTACAGGTTTGTAGGTTAATTAGCTTGGTAGAAATGTAAAATTGTCCCTAGTGCGTGTAGGATAGTGTCAGTGTGTGGGGATCGCTGGTCGGCGCGGACTCAGTGGGCCGAAGGGCCTGTTCCCACGCTGTATCTCTAAACTAAGCTAAAACTTGGAATATTTACTGTGACCTGCAAGACAACACATGTTCATTCCTGTAGCCCACGTGTAATAATGCTCAAGAATGTGGGGTAAAGGATAAAACTATATTGAGCTTTCAATCCAGGTGATCCATATTTCCCTCAAAATAAAGAGGTAACTCAATGTTAAAAATGTGCTCGCTCCTGAATTAATGGAAGTATATATTATTAGCAATTCTCAAAATCAGAATGATTAGAGATACATCCTTTGGATAATACTGGAATGCGCTACAAGGAACCAAATATAATGAATCCAAATCCGAAGATTTGAAGTGTTTCTCTCCTGTGATATTTTTGGAATTAGTAAACAACTTACATAAAAATCAATGAAGGCTCGTTAAAGCTCTATGACACAATCAAGATCTTTGACGCACTATTAGCCTTGCATCTTTAATAATTAATACTGTTTTATTGATAATATTCTCCTATCTTTGAGGATGCAGCATGCCATTCGCGTATTGTTATGTAGTTTGTTACAGACCATCAAATCATTGCATTTGCATTTTGGATCTCCATTTCCAAGAGTATCAAGTTCAAGTTTGTTGTCATAAGCATGAGTATGGGTGAGGTACAGATACAATGACAAATCTTGCTTGCAGCCGCATCACAAGTGCACAGATTCAGTCAAACAAATGTTAGGGCGGCATGGTGGCGCAGCAGTAGAGTTGCTGCCTTATAACACCAGAGACGCGGGTTCGATCCTGACTACGGGTACTGTCTGCACGGAGTTCGAATGAATGAATGAATAAGTTTATTGGCCAAGTATTCACATACAAGGAATTTGCGTTGGTGCTCTGCCCGCAAGTGACAACATGACATAGAGTGACAGTTAGGAATGACATATAAAACATTAAACATTAATAATAAATTTGTGTGTTCTCCCCATGACCTGCCTGGGTTTTCCCCGGGTGCTCCAGTTTCCTCCCACACTCCAAAGATGTACAGGTTTGTCATTTAATTGCTTTGGTAAAATTGTTAACAAAGTGATATCATACAGTCATAAGTGATAGCAGTAGAATTAAGCTATTCGGCCCGTCAAGTCTACTCCGCCATTCACTCATGGCTGATCTATCTCTCCCTCCTAACCCCATTCTCATGCCTTCTCCCCATGAACTCTGACACCTGTACTAATCTGTGCTAATTGTCCAGAGTGCATGTAGGATAGTGTTAGAGTGCGGGGGTCGCTGCTTGGCGCGGGCTTGGTGGGCCGGCGGGCCTGTTTCTGCGCTGTTTTTCTAAAGTCTGCTGATGTGAAAGCCAAGGATCCAGTTGCAAACGAAAGTTCAAAGGCCCAGAACTTGGAGCTCAGTGATGAGCTTAGAGGAGATGGTTGTTTAGTTTAGTTCAGTTTAGTGATACAGCATGGGTACAGGCCCTTTGGCCCTCCGAGTCTGTGCTGTTTCCACCTATCACTTTCCAGGCTTGGTTCCCCCCCCCCCCCCCCACCCTCTCTTTTCCATCTTTCTCCCCTCTACAACAATAATTCTGAAGAAGGGACCCGGCCTGAAGTGTTCCCTCCTTCTCCTGGTTTTGCTAAATAAAACGTGTGGATCTGGGTTGTACTTGGTAAATTTTAAACATGATAAGATAAGATATTACTTTATTGTCAGAACAAAGTCTGAAATTTGTTTTGCATCGCATTAGCTCCATTTACAGCATCACATAAAAGATAACAGAGACTTGAAAAGTCATGCATTAAGACATCAAGACAGGACCCAAAAATACATACGTTCAACACAACATTACAATAACAGAAGACAACATTTGAAGCTCATCAGCGTGCATTTGATCTGGGATTAAGCACCGTATTTAGTTCGAGGATTGACTGGTGCACAAAAGAGTGCTTCAGTCTAACCTTATGGAACCCTATATCTCCGGTTTGATGGTAACAAATTGTACTCACTGTTCAGAACGTGACTGGGGTCAGAAGAAGTGAATGTGGAGTGTCTGCATATGGAACAGCACAGTGGCGCAGTGGTAGAGTTGCTGTCTTACAGCGTCAGAGACCCGGGTTCAATCCTGACTACAGCTTGTCTGGACGGAGTTCTTACATTCTCCCATGACCGTGTGGGTTTTCTCCGGGCGCTCCAGTTTCCTCCAACACTCCAAAGACGTACAGGTTTGTAGGTTAATTGGCTTTGGTAAAGATTGTTAATTGTCCCTAGTGCGTAGGATAGTTTTGGTGTGTGGGGATCGCTGGTTGGCGCGGACTTGGTGGGCCGAAGGGCCTTTTCCCGCGCTGTATCTCTAAACCAAGTGGCAAGAAAGTGGCCGATTCGGGCACTCCAAGCTGCAGGGTGCGTTCCATCCATCCCGACGTCGGAGCTTCGATCATCCCGGCGAGAGGGCCTGTACATCGGGCCGTCCGTAGCGGCGACTGTGGAGGGTTAAGGCCCCAAACACAGGTGAACAAAAGGAGGAAGACTGACTGAACTTTATTGCCTTCTATCGCAGTGACCACTGTGGGTGGATGTTTACGTTAAGTTCTATCGTTCTTTTAATTGTGTTGAGTTATTTTAATTGTATGGCTGCAAGGTAACTCAAATATCACTGCACCTTAATTGCTGCATGTGACAATAAGTGTAAATTTGAATTTGAATTTGAACTAAACTGAACTATATTAAAAAACATATTGAAAATGAATACTACACTAGTTCTTTAAATACTCTGCTGGCGGAGATGGACAGAGTGCTCTATCAGGTCAAAGCAATATAAGATTAACTGTTCAAGTGCACAGTCAGATGAGAAGCTGCCTCTGGATTTACAAGGTCTAACATTTCAGACAGCTTGGCCCATAGCATCCACCCCAAGTGTGCTCCATCTGCAGTGATTCAACTTTTGGGATATGTGCATGATCCAGAAGCTGTGCTGAATTACATGCTGGTAGGTCCTCGGGCTAGAATACAAACTGGAAAAAAACATGGTCGGAATATAAACTAGAAAAGCACGCAATTCCAGACTGCGGGTTTATACTGCTGACTGAAAACTGCTGCTTTCGTCCCGAAATTTTACAGGTTTAGTTTAACGGGAGGGATATTTATTATCTAACTCTCTGATGTAAAATACTGAAGCAACCAAAGTGACTAACACAGCAAAATAAAATAAGCAAGTGATTCTCTGATTAATTCCTCTTTAATGGTTTGAGGGAATTGCTGGCCCTTAAAGACCATGAGTGTCACAAGCCAAAGGTAGACTCAAAATGCTGGAGTAACTCAGTGGGTCAGGCAGCAACTCTGGAGAGAAGGAATGGGTGATGTTTTGGGTCGGAACTCTTCATCAGACTGAAAGTAGAGGGGATCTGGAGTTAGGTAAAGGGCAGAACCAACCAAGGCCAGCAGTAGATGACCAAGGAAGGGTGGAGCCTATAATGTCCCATTGTTGGCTGGGGAAGAGGTGATAAGGAAGGGATACAGAGTTGTGAACAGTGGAACTAGGAGGATGACTAGGGTGGAGGAGGCGGATGGAGAGAGAAAGCAGGGGTTACTGGGAATTAGGGAAATAAATGTTCATATCACTGAGTTGTAAGAAGCCGTCTCTCTCTTCTCTAACTGTCGGTCCATCCTCTCCACTAACACCCCTGATGAAGGTATCGACCCGAAACATTGACAATTATTTTCCACCCACAGATGCTGCTTGACCTGCTGAGTTCCTCCTTCAGATTACGTGTTGCTCTTCTCTGTATGGAGTTTATTTCAGATTTTATTTTCATGACTCGGTCTAAAACTGATTTTTAGGGAAGATATAGGTTTATTATGCATCTCCCTGAAATAAGATACTGAAATGACCCACAAAATAACTAACCCAGCCAAAAATGAGCGAGTGGCTCTCTGGATAGTGACTCTTTTATGATTTGTGAGGAACTCTGAGCCCTTAACTTTTAAATAAATTAGATTCAAAGTAAAATAATCAAAATACCATTCTTCTTTTCAGAGGTTACTTTGGAGAATGCAAAATGCAAGTCTTGGCCCATCTTGTGAAGGGCAATGAATGTAAATGTGTTTGTCTGACATTCGATGCTCCTGTGACTTCACCAGATAACAAAATGGTGGAGCTATTTACAGCTCGAGAGATTGTGATGCTAATACTCATCTTCATTTCCAAAAGATGCGGTGATTTGATGGTTTGAGTAATAATATTACGACCACACGACGAATGAATGTCCGCAATAATTTGAAGCCAAGATGATATATTAAAAAAAAGTTTTGCTCTTAACCATATAATGAAGGAAAGAGGATTTTACTTCATGTTCGGGCTGCGCCAGAGTCCAACAAAGCCTTGAAGTATAATAAAAGTCTAGGATGCGTGTCATCTTGGCTTCAAACAAATGCATATTTGATGTCAACTTTCATCTGTATTTTCTTAGTTTAGAGATACAGCGTGGAAACAGCCCCTTCGGCCCAACGAGTCCGCGCCGACCAGCGATCCCAGCACACCAACACTATCCTACACACACTAAGGACAATTTTACACAAACACCAAGCCAATTAACCTACAAACCTGTACGTCTTTGGAGTGTGGGAGGAAACCGAAGATCTCTGAGAAAACCCATGCGATCAAGGGGGGGAACGTACAAACTCCATACAGACAGCGCCCGTAGTCGGGATCGAACCCTGGTCTCCGGTGCTGTAAGGCAGCAACTCTACCGCTGCAGCACTGTGGCGCCCAAAGAGTGAGACACTGGTGGATTAAGGTTGTCACTTGTTGTCTTTATTGATTGATGTGTCGCGCTGATCAATTAGATTCTGACAACTTGCATTCATTTTCCAGGCACACTTTATTTACTTGAGCAGCACAGTCCCAGTTACTGTACAACTCTGAAATTCCACTCGCAACGGTCAACTTTTTATACAGATTTTGAACCCTTTGAAATTGTGCGCGCTTTCGAATTGCTTATCATCAATAACATTGCGTTCTCAAAGCATTAAGAGACAAATGCAATAACACTAATACAAGTAAAACTACATGCTAATTGATCCATTTAATTTTCAATATGAAGAACCTTGTGATATGCGTCAATAAATGCCTAAAGTTAGACAATAAATGCCTAAGGTTTTGGGTCGAGACCCATCTACTTTGAAGATGTTCTCCTCCTCTCTCCGACGAGTGTTCTGGAACATCCTCTCTTGCTGCTCCCTCTCTGTGATGCCTCCTGCTCCCTGAGCCGGCGACCACGTTTTAACCCAGACTCGCTACCACAGCAACGTGTGTTTTCTCGGTGCTTTTCCCTGCACCTCCATCTTCCATCTCGGGGATTCCAGCTCCGGTTCCAGACAGGAAGAAGGTTCTCGACTCCGAAACGTCACCCATTCCTTCTCTCCAGAGATGCTGCCTGTCTCGCTGAGTTACTCCAGCTTTTTGTGTCTATCTTCGGTTTCAACCAGCATCTGCAGTTCCTTCCTACACACTGTTTAAAGGTTGTTGTGCTGTACAGGTATCTTAGCCAGTGTCAGTGTCATACTGCAGCTTCCACATATGGATCACTTGCCCTGATCCTCGGGACTGATGGTAATACTGAATACTGAAACTTGTTCTTTAGAAGGGGCTGCAGGCCAACATAGTGATCAAATTGGTTTGCAGGATGGCCAGCGGATAGGAATAACAGAGGTGAGATATTTTTACTGATGCCAAGCTGCTGCGCCAGAAGCAGGTGGGATGAATTTTTAGCTTTAACATGGAAGTGAAAATCCAGCAAGATAGGAATGGATGGAGGATGGGTCAGGAGCCGGTACATCTGTGAGAACTAAATTGTCAAGGCACAAATCCAGGAGATCGAAACACAAGAGTTGAGTTAAAAAAGGCAGAACTGTGATTTGTGGATTGTGAATTGGGCCAGCAGGTGAATCAGGGGGACATGAACCTGCAGATGCAGTCACGGTGATGCAGCAGGAGAGTTGCTACCTTACAGCAAGCGCAGCGCCGGAGACCCTGGTTCGATCCCGACTACGGGTTCTGTCTGTACGGAGTCTGTACGTTCTCCCCGTGACCGCCTGGGTTTTCTCCGAGATCTTCGACATCCAAAGACGTACAGGTTTGTAAGTTCATTGGTTTGGCAAAATGTAAAAATTGTCCCTAGTGGGTGTAGGATGGTGTTAATTTACGGGGATCGCTGGTCGGTGCGGACCCAGTAGGCCGAAGGGCCTGTTTCCACGCTGTATCTCTAAACTAAACTAAACTAAACTAAAGATCGCACAGCGGTGCTGCCTTACAGCACCAGAGAACCACGCTCGATCCTGACAGCACGGAGTTTGCATGTTCTACCTGTGACCATGTGGGTTTCCTCTGGGTGCCCCAGTTTCCTCCCACACTCCAAAGATGCGCAGGTTTGTCGTCTAATTGGCCTCTGTAAAATTGCTCCTAGCGTGTAGTGTGCGGGTGATCATTGGGCTGCACGGACTTGGTGGGCCGAAGGGCCAGTTTCCATACTATATCTCCAAACTAAACTAGACAATGTATGAATGAGGTAGGCAATGGTGTGTGAACAAGGTGCATTGTGAAGTGGATAGTTTGGATTGCTGTGTGTAAGTGGGTCGTGCCAGTATTCTATGTATTTGTTTTTAAGTGTGTGTGTGTGTGTGTGTGAGTTTGTCTTTGTTTGTGTTTACCACATGCACACCCTATAGGTATTTGGAAATATTAATAATTTATAATTTTTGTACATTTCCAGAAACTTTGTAATTTATATTTGGACCTGTTCTATTTAAAGGGGGAGCAGAAAAAATACATGTTAAAGTGAGATTGACAATAACATTAAGATTGTGCCAAAATGTTAGAATAACAAGTCCTTGGGTGGTGAATCTGATTAATTTTGAGGAGTGTGGTATAAAATGCAAACCTCTAGGTGTCATAGAAACAGATACATCGTGGGCACTGGCCCTTCAGTCCTTTGAGTTCATGCTGATCATCCCATCCATTTACAGTACATTAATCCGTCATTGATTCCATTTTATTCTCCCCACATTCTCAAAGCCGCCCCCAGTTCCAACTACCCACTGATCCACTAGGGCAACAAAGTGGCCACCAACCTATCAACCAACTCATCTTTGGAGTACCCAGAGGAAACCCACACAATCATAGTGAGAATTCTGGCACCTGAGGTCAAGGTTGGACCCAGGTTTCTGGCTCGGTGAGGCATTAATTCTGCTGGCTTCACCGTTACGCTGCCTAGTAATACTTCCATGAAATTTAGTTTAGTCTAGAGACATTGCACAGAAACAGGCCCTTTGGCCTGCCGAGTCCGTGCTGACCAGTGATCCCCCGTACACTAACACAATGCTACTCACACTAGGGACAATTTACATTCATACCAAGCCAATTAACCCTACAAACCTGTACGTCTTTGGAGTGTGGGAAGAAACCAAAGATCTCGGAGAAAGCCTACGCACGGTACTGGTAACGGGACAGAGAACTTATCAAACTCCCTTTACTAGACAGCACCCCAAAAGGCAGCAACTCCACTGCTGACGCCACCGTGGCCGCCCAACTTTAACTATCACTTGCAATAAACTTTTGTTGTACACCTCAGTGGAAAAATGGACACTTCATTCTTCTTTGTGAGCTCTTGATGGTTTTATTGTCTTTTTATGACGTTCTTACCCTCCAGTCTAAAAGATTGCAAATGGTCGCAATTTGTTAATGTGAGGACACAAATGTACTCAGTTTTTAAAGTTTTTTGAACCTGTGGGAATTTAGCTGCCGAACGGAGGGGTGGTGATTGTAAGATTAAAGCCCTGACATTCAAGCATTTGCTGTTCCACCAGCTCCAAACTCACTTCCTTATGACATTTTTATCACTGAGTGTTTAGCAAGGTTTTGCTCCACTTGAAATATAAAATAGTAAGGATTAAACGTGAAGAAAGAAACTTACCAGTTCGATGTTTGATCGTTTTCTTTATTTTATGAGGAGTTCGATGAGGGATTAAGTGATGAACCCGCCCTCAACGCTGGCAAAACGGCATACTTCAAAGCAGCGGCATGAAAAACACAGAACACCCAAAATAGCCGAAAGTAACAATAGTAAGGCTCATAAAAGACTATAGAACTACACAGATTGATCATTATATTTTATTGAGGGTGGGGTGGAGGACACGTAATCCCTCATCGTAACTCCTCATAAAATCACTCGATCAAGACTTCGAACTGGTAAGTTCTCGTTTAATCTTACTATTTTACTTCGAATGTCACGTTGAGTTGACTAACGTGAAGATTTTTTAAGAGCTTTCTTGTGTTTTTTATGTCAGTAATATTTAATGTAGTACGACCAGTCTGGCTAAGTAAATACATATCATGAGAAAACCAGGACCTAATATTAGTTCTTTCACAATATATTACTTTTTTAATGGTTTATAAAAAAGAACATATAATATACCTCCTTATATCCGAGGAATGAATTGATTACCAAGTGATATAACGATATAAGTGACTACATAATCTCATGGTTATAGTAGTAATCAATCGTGATACAAAGCACAGTGTGATTTATTGATCCAACCACTCGCGTGGCCAAGCTGTTCATAGTGTGAGAACAGGATTTATTCGTAGAACTTTTGAAAAAGTTTCTTCTTTACTGTCCTCCACCCGTGCGATTTTTTAAATATGCATCGAGTGGGTATACGTCCCGCTCTTCGCTGCGGGACGTAAGCTGCAGCCCTGGTGGACGTGAGATTTGAACACATTCAGTGTCTAGACTACCTGCTAAAAGCAACACCTGTTTATAAACCACTTTTGGAATAGTTTGAACTGAAGCTTTTGGTGTGTGGCGCTTTTTATTGCGTAATCATTAACGTTTTTCATGTTCCTCGAAGCGTTTCTCAGTAACTTTAACATATTGATTCAAATGTTTAACCACACACAAAGAGTAGGATCGCAAATAGGATAAGCTTGAAAAGTTACCTTAGCTCCAGATCTCCCTGGGTCTGCAGTTTTTGTTTGATCAGATCCGTTAAACAATATAGATCACAATGTTATCTGTAGTGTCACATGCATACAGTCTAAGCGCAACCAACATTTGATAAGAGTTTTGCACTCTTTGAGAGCTGAGTCACACAACTGACACTAACATTATTAATTTCAATGTTAATCTTTTCCAATGACAAGCATCCTTCAATTTGGAAACGTCCAGTTTACGCACTAAGTAAAGGTAAGTAAAATGGACAATGCTCACTATTCCCAAATCTCTGTTATATCTTGGTTCTGGGTGGATTGATGTTAAAGATTCCCTTTTCATGAATCTAGATATTATTATGGAATGTGATCCAAATTTGAATTTTATAGGGTCAGACATTAGTCCATAAATAAGGATGATAAGGCACTCGCGTGCAGTGTTAATGGCACTGTAACTTAAATAGTTGTTGTTCAAAATGTCAATTTGGCAAGGAACTCCACAAACATTTGCAATATTCACAGGTATCATAAGATTAATATATTTTTGATCTTGTGTGTGCAAAATTACTTCCCATTTCTTTCTATTAATGTAGTCCATATATTGTTTTTGTGTGTAGCTATTCTTCGCCCATGAATGCGACTAAACTTGCCATAGTTTTGTCCAACAATTCCCAGCATCCTGTAGTGATCTGCGTCTAAAACTGCAGATTAATAAATTTATTATGGCAATTATATGGATAAAATTTCCTTGTTATGGCATTAATTCAAAAATATCACTACAGTTAGGAATTGACATTTTATGGTTCACTTTTTAATCGATATACAGCACATTAACTGGGAACCCAAGGTGGATGGTGTTGGCCACCTCAATTTGAACACTACCAACAACATCCTGTGGCAGAATCTTGTTTCTATTTTTTCTTTCAGACATTTCTGACATCAAAACAAATGGGCTGGAAAAGCATAAAAGAACTGTTTCCCCAGTTCAATGAAAAAGCATCTACTGCATATTGCTCAAATATGGATCGTTAGTTTCCCATGACACATATTTAGGCAAACATTGATGATATAAAAGCCTTGATCGCAAAACAGATCAATTGCTCTACGGTAGACCAAAAAATTGGGGTTACAAATCTTATTCTTAACATAATTTGTGGATATTAAGCATCCCATTCTGTCGTGTACTTTAATATATCCTTGATCTTTTATCTGCCACTCTTTGATCTTTCCTGGAATGTTAATTGTGCTGGAATCACAACATTTGAGTGGTCAATACAACCATTAGCCATATTTCTTTGTGGTACCAGATCAATCACATGGATTACAGATCTCTAACTCCCTCTCAATGTGGATTAATATATCAACCGCCGTTTTACATTTTTATTGTCTAACAGTATTAATACATGTAGACCCTTTTTTGAACAACAATATGCTTTTAATCCATAGAAAGCACCCAATTAACTCTAAATAGTTAATACCATAAGTTTGAAGAAACATTTTTCTTGAACTTTCCATCTACCTCCACAACTGGAGGATGAATCTGTTGCCCCCATCCGAGGAGCACTAGATCTGTTTGTAAAACCATTTCAGGCTGTTTAATCAGAATGTTTTTAGCAGCTTGTGGGACATTTTCACCCACATTGTAATTCCAACACAGCTTCTTTTGTTAATTGCATAGCCTATCAAAGTGGCTGCTTTCTCTTTGAGAGCTCTTATTTTGTCCCTTTGAAGATTTTGATATGTAATGGACCAAATTCTACTGCAGGAAATGCTGCTACTAGTTTCCCAATGGTTTTCGTACTTCTCGGATGAAGGATAAGGTTTGTGAATGAGATTATTACAGGTTACCAAAATATCATCAACTTTATTGTTGGTAAAGTTACTAACATAGTCACTGAATCAATTACAAACCCCAAAAGTGAATTGATTGTGCTGGCTGCAGTGGACTTATTGGATGAATCAAAACCTAGCTTTTCAAACAAAGCTTTAGTAACTGAAACTGAGTTCTCACCTGACTCTTGATTATCATTAATGATTAGAATGTCATCGAGATAAGCCATAACGACGTGTTTTTGTGCTCTTAATTGGGCTAAACACTGGTTTCAAACAGTTTCGTAAAGAGCCTGGGAGCTGAACTCAATCCATTTGGCAAAGCTTTAAACTGCCATAATTGTCCCAGCCAATTAAATTTTAAGTACCTCGGAAACTCTGATGTATAGGTACAGATAATAAGCGTCTTTTAAGTCAATCTTAGTCATATAACAACCTGCTGAAATTAAATATCTTACAGTATTAAATGTTTCATTTTAAAATGTTTGTATTCTACAAACTTATTTAAATCTGTAAGGTCCAGAATAATTCTGCAACCACCATCTTTTTTATTTCTCCGAAAAAATGTTAGAGACAAATTGATGCTCGTGTTCATAAGTTTTTTCAATTACCCCTTGTTCAGATAATTTGTCAATTTCCACATTAATTTCTGCTTTATCAATAGCAGAAAACACGAAAGCATAAGCAGGTTTATTCTGTACAGGCGGATTAACCCCTTCTTTAAATGTAATAATGGCTCCTGAAACTGCTTGTAATATAAATCGATCAGAAGTAATAGTAAGCGTCTTTATAAAACTTTTGTAATCTCCCTCCAACTGGAGTTTTTATCTGCAGTTTCTTTAAGTATAACACAAGTCTTTAATACCTCTCCATATGAGCGTGGTGGTCTCCTTCTCCCTGAATATGGGTAAGCTTGGGCTGTGCAGGACGATAATACTTCCTTGACAAATTTCTGCCTCTATTTCCGAAGTCAAAACCCCTTCGGGGCGAAAAATATCTTTTTTGTCAAAGACGAAAGGCTTCACACCGCTAAAATATTTAGCTTCTTATCCAACTCTTTCAGTTGTTTAGGCAGATTTTCTCCAAACAGATACCCAGGAGCTTGAACACCACTTGCTCGACACAGGCTTGCAAATCTAGGGTGAAATATGGGCCGAATCGCCATTTTCCTCATACAGTTAATTTCATAGAAAGAATTGGACAACAAGCCCAAAGTATCTTTTTGAATCTTAACCATCTCCAATCTCTCCATTTGTCTTCCATAGGCCGTAACGGCAGCAGAGATTAGTTTGAGAGTTTTTTGAAATCTCACATCTTGAGCTCTCATACTTGGAGTCATGGATGTCCATATCAATGGATTAACCGTAGGCACTTCCAATGAGGCACAATTTCCTGGTGTCTTATATAATTCTGATGTTTCAATCATCACAGAATCTTGAAGTTGGTGAGACACCATATAATTAATACTGGCAGCTAGGTTCTCTTCCATAGCCTCACCACTTCCTTCAGGTATAGCAAATTCTTTTGCTATCCCGGGCACATTTGGCCTTTTCTTTTTACTTTGTGGTGTGCATTCAAAATCCAAATCACCACCAGCAGGGTCTGCCTTCTGCAGCCCTAAATCAATTGGGATTTCACCCATGAGACTTCTTCCAGCCCAATCTGGGTCCGGATTTTCAAACTCCCAACTTGGCCCACAGCCATATTCAGAATAATCAAACCCGTCAGAGCTTTTTTGGGATCCTTCTGGGTTTGTGACCCTTGTCTCATGATTTTCTGGAAAACTTTCTCCATATGCTCCATTTTTAACCACATAGTTTTATTATCTGGAGGACTTTCAGTATCAAAGTCATCAGAAACCACGGGCCTCTCAGATTTCTTTTTACATTTTTTAGGAGCATTTCCCTCCGTGGTTATTATTACTGGAGAATCTAGAAACTCACTATCGGGTATATCAGCGGCCACCGGTATCGGAACCGGATCCGCACTGCTTCTTGTCCCGTATTTTATTTTCACCCCGGGAAGATCTTTTTACCCGCGAATTTCTCTTTGCCGATTTCTCCATTTTTCTTTATAATCAGTGCTAAATCAGCACGTTTACGCGACTCTGAATTTTACTTTTACTTTCGCTTGCTGGGCACACCCAGCGTACGCTAAAAAACATCCCGACTTTGCTGCACTTACCTGCGGGGCCGTTCCGACCGCTGCGAGGAGCTGCTCCTTACTGCAGCTCCTCCTTCCGCCGTCAGCGTCGACGTAATGCCGTTTGCCAGCGTGAGGCGGGTTCTTCACGTAGTCACTCACGTGACTCCGAAATAAAACAGAATATTTATCATTAATAAGTGATTAACTCAAACAAAATTGCGTATGACAAATGAAAGGTATACAAAATCATGAGAGGAATAAAATGGAATCGGGTAAACGCGCAGTCTCTTGCCCAGAGTAGGGGAATCGAGAACCAGAGGACATAGATTTAAGGTGAGGGGGATAAGATTTAATAGGAACCTGAGGAGTGACTATTTCACACAAAGGGTGGTGCGTGTATGGAACGAGCTGCTGGTGGAGGTAGTTGAGGCAGGTTCTATGACGTTTAGACAGATACATGGTTAGGACAGGTTTGGAAGAATATGGGCCAAACGCAGGCAGGTGGAACTAGTGTTGGTCGGTGTGTGCATGTTGGGCCGAAGGGCCTGTTTCCTCACTGTGGGACTCCATGACTCCAAATCGACTCTAAACGACAATAAATTTCCTGCTGTTTCATTTGGCTTTGGATTCTGTTCAAGATAAATGGTATACTTTGTTCACCCTTTGAGTGGATGATAAAATGTGATGGATGAGTAATAGATACGTTGCTCAATTACCATACTGTTCAACAGCAAAGTAGCTACAGGAATGAGAGCATTTGCGCGTCATTTACGCAACATCATTTACGCATCAGGACGCACGATGCACGCGTCGTGACAAGCACGTGATGCGCGCATGGTGCGCGGTGACATAGGCAGTGACGCGGGGCGTGCCAGGATTTTGAGATGTACAAAATCTTCGCCATCTGCTTGACGCGCAAATGAGGCCCAAGTGGGACAGGCCCTTTACTTCCAAATAATTGTTCATACTGCAGACTTGAGCTATGTAACTCACGGGTGCCCTAACTATGTAGGGTGGCACGATGGTACAGTGGTAGAGTTCCTGCCTGAAATCGCCAGGAACCCACATTTGATCCTGACAATTGCCTGTACGGAGTTTGTACGTTCTCCCCGTGACCGTGTGGTTCTTCTCCTGGTGCTCCGGTTTCCTTCCACATCCCAATGGTGTACAGGTTTGTCAGTTAAATTGGCTTCGGTAAGATTGTAAATAGTCCCTGATGTGTTCATGGTTTCATTGTTTTCTTATGCACGCACAGAAAAAAAGTGGTGAGTCTGTGGAATTCTTTGCCTCAGAGGGCGGTGGAGGCAGGTTCTCTGGATGCTTTCAAGAGAGAGCTAGACAGGGCTCTTAAAAATAGCAGAGTCGGGGGATATGGGGACAAGGCAGGAACGGGGTACAAATTGGGAATGATCAGCCATGATCACATTGAATGGCGGTGCTGGCTCGAAAGGCCAAATGGCCCTACTCCTGCACCTATTGTCTACTGTCGATTGTGTTGGATCGTCCTAATGTAGAGGGTGATCGGTGATCGCTGGTCGGCGTGGACGCGGTGGGCCGAAGTTCCTGTTTCTACGCTGTATCTCTAAAGTCTAATGTCTGAAACTGTGGTCCGATTGATGATTCTTGTTCACTTGTCTGTTGACTTGAAGATAGCATTCCTTTTCTTTGTTCCTTGCCATTGTCTTTTGCTTGAGTTTCCAACCCTTGCTTTCTCTTTTAAGTCAGGCTATGAGTTTTCATTTGGATGCTGCGTGTGTTCACAGACATGCTTGGGGAATACAATTTGCTTCACTGCCTGAGCAGTGTCTGGAACTGTGACTGAGTATCCCAATCTGGAAGTGGCAAGATAAAGATAAAACTTTCCCAACCAATATTGGATGATTCATGTTGCAGCAGGGTAGGGCATTTGCAATTACACCTCACTTTAGCAAATTATATTTATGGTGTAATCCCTCTGGCAGCAAATGGCAGGAGAATGGGGTTAGGAGGGAGAGATAGATCAGCCATCATTGAATGGCAGAGCAGCCTTGATGGGCCAAATGGCCTAATTCTGCTCCTATCACTTATGATCTTATGACCTTATGAAATCGTCTCTGGTGAAAGGGGGTGAAGTGGATTCGTACTGCACACGTGCCGGATGGGTTAGCAGGCCACCCATTAGATACGGTGATTTTGTGTAACTATATAAACTTCCCCATATACGTTATTAGCGTTCCGCTACCTATATTGCTTAGCCACCGTGTTCCTATTGTACCAACGCTTTCTTTTAGTTTCTGCAAGGAAAGATATAGATTGGTTATTTCCTACTAGCAGTAGTTGCTCCGCCCAATATGCGTTTTATATTAGCAAGAGCTTGCCTACGCCATTTAGTATGAGCAGCTGCTAGGAACTGTTATGCCCTGCAGACTGATTCTGCAAGTACATTTAATAAACATGTGTTGTATCCTGATATGTGTTTGACTCGACTCATTACATAAAATATAGACACACACTGAACTTTTTCTCATTTATTATTTTGTTTTCAGTGTACTCTGTTTACATATTATGTTGTGCTGCTGCAAGTGGGAATATCATTGTTCTATCTGGGGCATATGACAATAAAACTCTCTTGACTTGACTATTCAATGCATGTGTCATAACTTGAGGCATTTGCCGACGACACCACGGTGGTAGGACTGATCAGCGATAACGACGAGTCAGCCTACAGGCAGGAGGTCCAGCGCCTGACAACCTGGTGTGCCAATAACAACCTCGTCCTCAACTCCCAAAAGACAAAGGAGATCATAGTCGACTTCAGGAAGAACAGAGGGGGCAGACACACCCCCATCCATATAAACGGGACTGAGGTGGAGCGGGTCTCCAACTACAAATTCCTCGGGGTACACATCTCGGAGGATCTGTCCTGGTCCCTCAACACCTCCAAGCTGGTCAAAAAGGCGCAGCAGCGCCTTTACTTCCTGAGGAGGCTCAAAAAAAGCTCACCTGTCCCCCCTGATCCTGACCAACTTCTACCGCTGTACCATCGAAAGCATCCTGACCACCTGCTTTACGGTATGGTACAGCAGTTGCACCGTAGCAGACAGGAAGGCACTACAACGGGTGGTGAAAAAACCGCCCAGCACATCATCGGTGCCCCGCTCCTGCCTTTGGATGCCCTCCACCGAAAAACGGTGTCTGAGACGGGCTGGGAAGATCATCAAGGACCCCTTCCACCCTAACCATGGACTGTTTGCCCTTCTACCATCGGGGAGGCGGTACAGGAGCCTCAGGTCCCGCACCAGCAGGATGAGGAGCTTCTACAATAACACCATCGTAATGCTGAACTCGGAGTCCCGCCGATAGATTCCCACATCTGTATTTATTTATCTGTATTTATCTAAACATTGCTATCACTACGTATTGACACTAAACTGCATTTCGTTGTACCCATACTTGTATCTGTGCAATGACGTTAAATTTGAATTGAATTGAATTGAATTGAATTGAATGATATCTTTAGAGTCCTCCTTGGTTCACAGGGAACCAGTAGAGGTTTACTCATTAAACTGTGACTCCCCGTTTGAACATCAGTCCAGTGCCACTTCTTAGATGGACACAAAATGCTGGAGTGACTCACCAGGTCAGGCAGCATCTCTGGGTAAAAGGAATAGGTGGGGTTTCGGGTCGAGACCCTCTTCAAACCTGAAACATCACCGATTCCTTTTCTCCAGAGATGCCACCCGACCCGTTGAGTTACTCCACCATTTTGTGACCATCTGCGGTGTAAATCAGCATCTGCAGTTCCTTCCTACATAGTTCCAAACCTAGTTCTTTTTAAGAAGTTGGTGCAATGAGGATGGAACAATCATTTAATCATGACACTCTGGCGAGCGTCCAAAATAACATTGAATCATTTCAAAAAAGGACCTAAACTCTGTGAAATTCTCAGGACATTTGGGTATCTATTAGCAACAACCTCATCTTTGGCAGCTTGCAACCAATTAGTATAGACCTTCAAATCAAGATACAGGATCTCTGGCTGTTTGATGTTGCACTTGAACAGCTAATTAACTTTTTTTCTAGAATAGCCTTCATATCTTCCCCTCAACTAACTTTGAGGCCAATTAAACCACAAACCTGACGTGTGCAGTGAACCTGTTCAGTGCAAACTCCGTGCACCCGTAGTCGGTCAAAACCTGAGGAAATGCCCTGCCGAAACCAAAAAGATAGGAAAATTGTGAATACATATCTTCTAATTCTGAAAGTATTTGCAGTTTTGTGCTGTATATATGATTCGTAGTTTTTTTGGTTTAGTCAGACCCTGAGAGGTGAAATATGACTGGTGTGTGATAACGGAAATTTAACTAGAATGTCCCATAATCTTTAGCAATGTGCATTGTAGCTGTGTAGGTAGGAAAATAGCAATGAATAAGATTAACCTCACGAGAAATTTTTAGCGTGTGATGACATCTGGTCACATGTGTGACATTTTGGTTCACTTTCCAAAGAATGGGCTTCCTCCTGACGTTGGCTGAACTCTTTATTATTTTACCCCATCCCGGTACCTCTAACTCTGTTTACTTCAACCCTCTACCTCTGTGTCACCAGCAAGTTTCCATCAGTTGGGACTGCGACTATTAACTACCGTTGTCTCCCAATCTAGCCCTTTATAGCGAAGATGCTACATAACGTAAATTCTGTGCAATCAGCAGTAGTTACGGATTCTCTCTTTATGACCTGCTACTGGGAAGCTCTTCTCTTTGAGCTGATACCACAAGGGCCACAACACTCTGCTGTGTTGCTCTGTGCTTCAATTTACAAGCTGCAGCTCTGTGTCTTTTCTTCGAGCGTGATTTACCCTTTGTAATTTTAAAACAACAATCGTCTGGGGGCCGACAAAGACAATTTGGATTCATCAGTTCACGAAGTCAGAGCTGGGGATCGTCATTTGGGCCTTTGAACCGGCTGCTTCATTCATTATCACCGAGATCAATTATCAAACCACCCCTCAAAAACCTTGATTCCTTTCATGCCCAGAAATTGCGATTACTTGAAGACAAATGCTGCTGTTCTTGATGCAAAAGCAATGCTCACATTTATCTCGAGAGGGCTAGAATATAAAAGCAGGGATGTACTGCTGAGTTTGTGGGCAGAGACTGCAGATGCTGGTTTAAATTGAAGATAGACAGAAAATGCTGGAGTAACTCAGCGGGACAGGCAGCATCTCTGGAGAGAAGGAATGGGTATTGGTTCAGCTCAAGACACTTCTTCAGACTGATGTGCTGGCGTTGGAGAGAGACCAGAGGAGGTTTACGGGAATGATCCCAGGAATGTCTGGGTTAACATATGATGAGCATTTGAAGGTACTGGGATGTGGGTGGAAACCGGAGCACCCAGGGAAACCCACAGGTCTCAGGGGGAACGTACAAACTCCGTACAGACACCACCCATGGTCAGGATCTAACCCGGGTCTCTGCCGCTGTTATGCCCCTGTCCCACTTAGGAAACCTGAACGGAAACCTCTGGAGACTTTGCGCCCCACCCAAGGGAACCTCAGGGAATCGCACGGAAACCTTGCGTGGGGCGCAAAGTCTCCAGACGTTTCTGTTCAGGTTTCCTAAGTGGGACAGGGGCATAATGCAGCAACTCTAGCATTGTGCCTCTGTGCAGCCCCAAGCCAAATCCATAATGCCAATCTTCGTATCAGCAGCGTAGACTAGATCACCTAGACCAAACATGAACCTGGCCTTCATTATATATTCTAAAATTCTCTGAAGCTCCAGTTCCTTTCAGAATGACAATGTGATCATTCACAATCTTTTCCATGGTGCTGAGGTAGGTGATAATGTAATCCAGTTCATGGCCGTCACCATCTCAGGGGGCTGTGGGTTGAAGTAAACTTCCAACTACCAAATTATTCTGCAAACAGGATATTTTTAGCTAACTTTGGGGCTGATAAATTATTGAGTCTGCGATACGCTTTGGAGCCAATTTCTGTGCGAAAAAAAAAAATCACTTTATTTCATTCCCCAACTACATGATTCATTGCACCAAGTCTCTGCTGAGGAGCTTTGCGGGCCAGGGTCATTTTCTGCCAATTCTGTGCTTTTAACTTGTTTTTCCCAAGTCCCTTGATGGGCAGGATAGAGCTGTGATCATTTGGAGATGCAATGATGATTTTCATTCGTCTGGTTTTTACTGCTTGTGTTCACCTGTATTGAAAGTGTGGATGAACATCATCACCAATTGAATTGTTATTTGGGATGGGTTTTGGACTGTGTTTTGACTGCTAATGAGTTTCAACTTTAGTAATACCTACAGAGGCCAGAAGAGTCCAAACACAGACTTCAGTCAAGTTCAAGGCCTGGATAGAGTGAATGTGGAGAGGATGTTTTCACTAGTTGCAGAGTCTAGGACCAGAGGTCATAGCCTCAGAATTAAAGGATGCTCCTTTAGGAAGGAAATGAGCGGCGAATTTCTTTAGTCAGAGGGTGGTGAATCTGTGAAATTAATTGCCACAGACGGCTGTGGAGGTCAAGTCAATGGGTATTTTTAAGGTGGAGATTGGCAGATTCCTGATTAGTACGAATGTTGGGGGTTACGGGGAGAAGGCAGGAGAATGGAATTGAGAAGGAAAGATAGATCAACCATGATTGAATGGCGGAATACACTTGATGGGCCGAATAGCTTAATTGTGATCCTAGAACTGTTGTTATTGAATTTCCTCCTGCTTTCCTGCAGTTTAGTTTAGTTTAGAGATACAGTTTGTAAACAGGCCCTTCGGACCACCTGCTCCCCGACCCTCGCACACAAACACTATCCTACACACACTGGGGACAATTTACAATGATACCAAGCCAATTAACCTACAAACCTGTACGTCTTTGGAGTGTGGAAGGAAAGCGGAGAACCCGGAGAAAAACCACGCAGGTCACGGGGAGAAAGTACAAACTTTGTATAGACGTGATCGAACTGGAACTCCGTCTAGATCGAGCCTGGGTCTCTGGTGCTGGAAGGCAGCAACTCTACCGCTGTGCCACCATATACACGTTAGTAGCTTTAATTAGTCAACACAAAGCGCCTGTCGTGAATTGATACGACATAGAATCTGGGGAGGGTGATAAGGATGTGGGTAAAGCTGAAGGATTTGTGTAAATGGCTGTGTAATGATAAATGGTGACCCAAAAGGCTGAAGACCCTTTTCCAGGGCTCTGTATGACTCCACATGCAAACAATGACCCTGATTTACGACTTATTTACAAGTTATATGAAAAGGCAATGCAGTAGGAAACAAATATCAAAGAAACCATTACCTAGGGAAATACCCTTGATCTTATAAAAAAAAACTTCATGTTTCATTTTGAAGAAAATGTTAATCTATTTTAAATAAATACTGTCTAAATAAAATACTGTGGAACGAACGTCAGAAGAATGCATTAAATATTCATCCATTCGCATCTTCAATTGTAATTTCCAGTGTATTATGTTATTTATTCATCAAGGAAAAGAAGTGGAATGTATTTAATAAACAATATTATTTTCCGAGCATAGCCTCTCCTCTATTTTTCAGTATGTTTGAGGCTTTATTTAATGTGAATAAAGCCTGTGTTTTGTTCCACCCTTTGCTTTTATATTTCTCTTATTTAAATCTAAATTTGCATTCATCCCGTGGCTCGAGTCTCACATCAATGGTTCTAATGTGGATGCAAGCATTTAGACTGCATGGTTGAATGTACAATACTCATGCCTGAGATAGTGTGCTGTACAGGCAGGATAACATAGATATGCACAACTTCTTTCCCAGTTGATGGAACTCACATACAGTATTTAAAGAGCACAGATAAAATTCTGACTAAGTCAGAAACCTGATTGGAAAAGTTATTTTTTTTTTTTAGAAACACTGTGTGGAAATACTGTGGGTCCTTCGGCTCTCTACGCCCACGCCGACAAATGATCACTCCTTTGTGCACTGTGGCGTGGCGGTAGAGTTGCCACCTTCTAGCGCCAGAGATCTCGGTTCGATCCTGACTGCTGGGGCTGTCTGCATGGAGTTTGTACGTCCTCCCCTTGACCTGCATGGATTTTTTCTGGGCGCTCATGTTTCCTCCCACGCTCTCTCACCATTTGCTTTGTTCATTTATAAATGTTACTGTAGACATTATCTCCAGAATTAGCCAATTTATGGAGTTTGTACGTTCTCCCTGTGATCGCGTGGGTTTTCTCCGAGTTCTCCGGTTTCCTCTCACACTCCAAGGACGTACAGGTTTGTAGGTTAATCGTTTTCAGTCAGTTGTAAAATCGTCCCCAGTGTGTGTAGTTTAGTGTATGGGCTGTTCGTTGGCCAGCGCGGAGTCGACGGGCCGAAGGGCCTGTTCCCGCATTTTACCTTGAAAGGCTAAAGTCAATACCACAAAGTGGAGGATTCTATTTTCAGGTTCTGACAGCATCTTACTTGAAAATGCTGGTAAATTGAGACATTCTATTTGCAATGAGTTCCTCTGGTTAAATAGTTTAACAGTATTTTAGAAACAATACTAGACTATGTGCAGACCTATTGGTTCTGCTCCCCAAACGCAATATTCCACCACTTACCCGTTCCCCCAACGCAATATTCCACCAACGCATAGCTCCTAACTGCACTGGCGAAGCTTATTTCCCCTCATCTCGCAGCACTCCCTCCTCCTCCTCTTCACCCTCCCTCCTCTTTATCCTCTCCTCCTGCCCTCCCCAACCCCTCCCTCACCTCTCCTTTCCTCTCCTTTCCCCTACTCCCCCTTCCTCACCTCCCCCACTTTCCCCCCTCTCCCTCCCTACCCCCTCAATCCCCCCACTCTCCCTCCTCACCTCCCCAGGATCTTGCCCCTCTCCTCCTTCCCTCCCCCAACCCGTCCCTCTCCTTTTCCCCTATCCTCACTCACTCCCTCCCTCCATAATTCCTCTTCCCTCCCTACCCCCTTCCTAACCCTCTATCCCCCACCTCCCCACTCCTCGCCTCCGGAGCCCTATCCCCCCCCCTCACTATCCCTCCTCACCTCCCCAACTGACATCCTCTCCCTCAATACCCCACTCCCTATCTCCCCCACCAGACATGAGACAGGAAAAAAATGAAAAAAGAGGATGAGATTTTCTCTGCAGATTTTGAAATTCGGAAAGGCCCCACCACCGACGCCAGGCACAACCGCCAACGTGAGGACCCACCGCCGCTGCAGCTCCATCGGCACGAGGCCTCGCCGCCGCGGTCTCGATGCCTCCTGGATCGCCGCGTAGAACCCCGGCCAGGGTCTCGCGGGTAGAAGCCCGGGTCAGATGCCGCCGCCAACGGCACCTGCGGCGAGGCAGCATGGAGGCCGTGGAGTGTGCTTGGCCGCTCATCCGCCTGGCACCACAGAGGCTCCCGCAGATGCAGCTCCAGCCGGCGGAGCATTAGCGATGCTCACTCTGCTCCTTCAGCTTTATATTCTCCTCGCCAGGCGAGGCGGGTGCCACCTGTGACTGACAGCGGATCCGGCCAATCAGTGGGGCGATGGTGCAGGAAAGGGCGTCGCTGTCCCGGCGATGACAGGAGAGGTGACCAATCTGCGTGGCGGCGACTGACAAGGGGGGAGACCAATCTGCGCATGCACGGTTTTTAAGATTTTTAAACCTTAATAACTTTTTAAATATACTATCGAACAGAACAAAACTTGTTGCCCTTGTAGCACAGGAGAAGGGTGAGTAAGGTAGCTATCGCGTACCCTTTTTGCGCAAATAGATAAAAACTAAAAGAGTTTTAGTTATGTATGGATTATGGAAATGTTGTTATTAAAACTGTTGACAGAGATTGTGTTAAATGAACTTGCATCTCTTCAGAATAGTTTTCCCAGTGGCGATTATCTTGTTCCATGATACTCAAGGATTTACATATAATGCTCTTTACTATTTTGTTTGTCTTTTATGTGTAATTGTGCACACGAAACTCTATGTAGGATTGTAGATGGTTCAATGCTTCCATTGCGCACATTATTATGCTTTGAATATTTAAAAAAAAAAACAGTTCTTAATTAAAGAAAGAACAAAGCAAATAATCTTTCTTTAAAGATACTGCAGGGAGATAAATATTTTTGATCCTGAATGCTAATTGCCTGCAGGAATACTGAGTGATTGTATTCATAACAATCGTGTCCACACGATTTCACTGAGTTTTCAGAAGCCTTTCATAAACTAGGGGACTGTCCGATTCTCCTCTACCTCATTGCGAGTTTTGGACTTTATGTTTGGCACCATGCCAAGAACTATATTCTGCACCCTGCATGTATGCCTCGGTAAGGCCAGCATCATAATCACACCTCCAGATTCAGGGAAAGTTTCTTCCCAGCTGTTATCAGGCAACTAAACCATCCTACCACAACTAGAGAGCAGTCCTGAACTACTCCATACCTCATTGGTGAGCCTCGGACTATCTTTGATCGGATTTTACTGGCTTTACCTTGCACTAAACATTATTCCCTTATCATGCATCTAAACACTGAAAATAGCTCGATTGTAATCATGTATTATCTTTCCGCTGACTGGATAGCACGCAACAAAAGCTTTTCACTCTACCTCGGTACACGTGACAATAAACTAAACTGACTGCCTATCTTTTCCTTCACTCTACCTATTGTACTTGACTTTGCCTTGAATGCTTTCATGGAGAGTACTGTCCGAATTTGAAGATAGACACAAAAAGCTGGAGTAACTCAGCAGGACAAGCCGCATCTCTGGAGAGAAGGAATGGATGATGTTTCGGGTTGAGACTCTTCTTCAGTCTGAAGAAGGGTCTCGACCTGAAACCTTACCCATTGCTTCTCTCCAGAGATGCTGCCGGTCCCGCTGAGTTACTCCAGCGTTTTTTATTACTTATCTGGTTTGCTCTTCCATTTCTGTCAACTGCACCCCTTCTCATGTCATTCATTCATCCAGCTGTAGGAGATACAACATTTGTCTTTTTAACCTCTGCCTTACCCACAATCCAGGGACCCAAGCAGTCATTGCAAGTGAAGCATCAATTCACTTTTGCACTTTCCGATTTAATGTATTTTGGTGTTCACCACATAGTTTTCTCTACAAAACTGTGCAAATTTTTAAATCGCGCCCGCTTATATCCATGACGCATAAAAGGCAGGCCGACTGCGTGTGGGCGGTGCATGCTTACGCATGGTGACGTAATCATGCGTCACCATGCACCACACGTACGAGGTCAGGACGTCAGTGTGCGACCGCAGTACGTCCGCGTGCGTAAGTGATACGCTACGCCTGTGGCGTGCAAAGATTTTGTGCAGCACAAGCTACCCGTGTGTCACAATGCGACGACCAAATTTTTGGAGGTCGCGTATATGGCGGGCAAGGACCACTTCTGTACACATGGCAATAATAAACCTAAACCAATTTTAAAAATATTGTGTAACACATGCAGGGGGTGTATGGGTTAATCTAACATTAAAACACCTGACCCTGCCCGTTGTATTGCCAAGTAGCTTTCCTGCAGCAATTAGCACCTTGAGACCCATCCTACCGATGATTATTTGTAAAGCTTACTTAGCTGTCGAAATATTATTGTTACTTCTAGATTGGAGCACACTATAAATGGCATTGGAGGGATGTTTTTTTAGATGTACTCTAATGTGAAAAGTGAACTATCTCATGCATAAAATGATATAGCATTTCAATGCTACTACATTAAAATTAAATTCTCCACCTCTCTTCTTTGCTTTTCTTCTCTTGTAAGGTCCTGAAGATGTTAACTAATCATTGGAGCTCATTCCAATGATAAACAGAGTTGGTCTCAAGCTATGTCAAATATGGTGACCTGTGTAGAGTTGAACTACATTTGCAAAGTGTTTAAGGATCCCTTGAATTTAGTGGATCGTAATGGTGGTGCAGCAGTAGATATTGCTGCCTTACAGTGCCAGAGACCCGGCTTTGATCTTAACTCTGGGTGCTGAATTTGTGCGTTCTCCCTGCAACCATCTGGTTTTCCCCAGGGTGCTCCGATTTCCTCCCACATTGTGCAAGTTGGTGGGTCAATTGGCTTCTGTAGCTTGTTCCTTCTCGTGAATGATAGAATTATTGTACAGGTTGGTTGGTGCGGACTAGGAGGGCCAAAGGGCTTGTTTCCACACTGCACCTCTAAATACTGAGCTAAACTGCAAATGGCTTCATCGTTTGGCTTAGACTTCTCACTCACCATTAGCTTTCATCATTTGGAAATGTTCCTGTCGATATTATCTCCAGACTTAGCAAATTTACTTCTCCAGTGTATATGTACACTTGAGTACAATTATGATCAAAACTTCAATGAGGAAAGGAATATAAATTCCTTATTTAAAAGGTCAGTGAATGTAATGAAGAATGTGTAATACAATGTCTGGCTATTACACATTTGCCTGCTGTTTTTCTTCTCAATTACCTTCATGTTTTTTTTTGTCTGAATTCAGTGATTTTCTTTTTAAATGTCGCCTCTGGAGTTCAGAAATGGCCAGGATAGAAGGCAGCAACATAATGACAGCTTACTTACAGTATCCATTGAATGACATCACTTTTGCCATAGAAGAAAGAAATCAAGACATGGCATACTTTTAAAAGAGAAAAATAATAGTGCGAATATTTGAAATGCCATTCTTTCCAATAAAAATACGTATTCCAGGCCGCAGTTTAAGCGTTGAGACTGTGTATCTCTGATGAAATTGACGTGTTTAGTCTGCAGATCTCAGAATTCATTTCTTACAGATTTTATCAGGGGTCAATTGTTACTGACTGGGAAGCGAATCTGGATTCTTATTTATAATGAGGATGGATGATTCCTACCCATGTGCGTCATTTAAGGGAAATTTCACACCGTGACTGCTCTTACACTGCCGAAACGAACAAAGGGCAGAGAAACACAAGATTGACGACCATACCATCTCTGGAGAGACGCTACATCAGAGAATGGTAAATGTTATTTTCAAAATCGTACGCAGACTTTTGTAATGGGCTCAATTGCCCTCCAGGCATCAAGGCTTATGACGGCTGCTGGTGAAAGCGTGAGACATATTTGTTTATCTGGTTCACAGTGGCAATATATTCCAATATCAGAGAAAACTGCAGCTTGAATGATCTGCATTGAAAGAGAATTTATTTTCTGACGGCATTTCCATTTGATGTTTTTTACTGTGATGTCATCACACAGTGGTTTGTAAGTCGGCAAGATACTTTGATAGGAAGGATAAAGCAATGATACACATATGGAAAATGACCTCTGGTGAATACCTTATCAAGAAGCATGTCATATCTAAATCTGTTCCTCACTTCCAGTAGACACCACTGGTGCAGCATAATGGCGCAGCGGTAGAGTTGCTGCCTCACCGTGCCAGGGACCCGGGTTCGATCCTGACTACGGGTGCTATCTGTACTCCCTCATCTATCGATCCTGACTATGGGTGCTATCAAACCTCCCTCATCTGTATCCACCTATCACTTGCCAGGCTTCGTTCCTCCCCCACCTCTCTTCCAGCTTTCTCCCCCCCCCCCCCCCCCCCCCGACCACAATCAGTCCGAAGAAGAGGCCCAACCCAAAACACCACCTAGTCATGTTCTCCAGAGATGCTCCCTGAGCTCTTGATTTACTCTAACATTTTGTGTCCTTTAAACTTGGTTGTGATGCAGGTCTACCCATGGCAACGGGAAGCAAGATTCACCTACAATGTTGCACTGAAGTTAGCAAAGACAGTGCAGTTTTGTTCTACCATGTTTAACTTTGGGACCGATTAGTTTCAAGAGGTTTTAAACCGGGTACAAAATGAATTTAAATAGCACATGAGGTAATTCCTGATTTGTACCATAGTGTAACAGAGGTACTAGGGAACAGGCAGCCCATTTTACACATGTTCATTTTCTGTAGCAGCGGTTGTCGATACTCCGTTAGAAATGTTACAGAAAGTGAAGAAGGTGTCGGCGAGGCGCTCCGCAGCAAAAAGGGTCGATGACCAGGATAGCATTGTTAGCGGAGGCCCGCTTAGCACACCAAGTCCGACGCCAGCAATGGAGCTAGCGACACTGGACCCGCTGCCTGTGAGCAGCGTAGCCATGCCAGCAGGGCGTAAGGCTACTGGAAAGTCAAATAGGCCCGTGGACCCAGAGTCGGGCCTGGAGGTTGTAGCCTCAACAGGAGAGACCGCTTGCTCACGGCTCTCCCAAGTCGAGATTTTATTGCAAAAAATGCTCGACAGGGACGAACTCCGTGAGGAGGAGTGGTGCCCACGCCAGGCTAGTGGAGAGCCTGTGCTCGCAGCACCTATAACAGGGCTGCAAGAATATCCTACCTTTGAGGAGGAAATTATACCGGTGCAGTTTGCTGACGCCGAATCAGTGGTGGAGGAGAGCAATAAGGGAGTGGAGCTGGAAATTATCCCTAATATTGCAGAGAAATTTGCAGTGCCTAGAGAGGCAGGAGAGCCGTTAGGGGATGAATTGGCTTCAGCAATACAGTATATGCTCTCTCACCAGCTGCAGGAATTGGCCATGGATGAGGCGGCTAAAAAATATGAAACCCCTATCAATTGCGGTTTACTCAAGGTGCCTATGGTAAACCATCAGATCTGGACACCGTTGGGGATGTCAGCCAGGGCTCAAGAATTAAAATTTCAGAAGGTACTAAAGCTACTTTCAGCAGGGCTTACGGCCATTGCCGTCACAGTAGATAAAGGGCATATGTCAGACGCCCATCAAGATACACTGGGACTCCTCTGTAGTGCTTATTTTGAGATCAATAACATCAGAAGAAGTGCTATTAGGCCAGTGATCAATCCCGATTTGGCGTCTTTGTGCAAGCCGCCCAGCGTACAACCACCCAATCTTTTATTTGGAGGAGATCTCACCAAGCGAGTCAAAGAGTGTCATGAGGACGCTAAAACGATGGCCCTATTAAGCCGGGTGGCAAACAGGGGAAAAGGATTTTCCCTTACCGGCGGAGTACCAGTTCAAACGCAGGGGAAGGAACCAGCCATTCAAGTCCGCAGTATTGGAACTGGCAGCCTGCCACTGGTGTGAAGGGAAGGATGAGTTTTCCTACAAAGGGCCGGGGCCAACAAGCTCAGCCAGGACGTATGCAGGTGAGGAAAATGCCTCTTAAAGAGAATGAATCAAGTAAAATAAATGTTCAAATTGGGAGAAGATTACATTTGTTTCTCAAACAATGGCAGGAGATAACATCAGATTCATTTATACTTAACAGTATTGAAGGGGTAAAGATTGAATTTTACTCTACTGTGTGTCCACCTAATCAGCATGTTCCAAGTCGGAAACTTATATTTTCAGAAGAAGAAGAAAATGTGCTCATACAAGCAGAAATTAATACATTACACAAGAAAGGGGTGATTGAGAAGTCAGTTTGTCAAAGTCGTCAGTTTGTGTCAAGTATTTTTCGTACATCTAAAAAGACTGGGGGATGTAGAATTATTTTGGATCTGACGAGTTTGAACACATTTGTTTGCTATAGGCATTTCAAAATGGAAACTTTTTCAACGGCCCAAACATCTTGTTTCCAAAGGGTGTTATATGGCCAGCATTGATTTAAAGGATGCATATTATTCAATGTCTATTCATGGTGATGATACGAGGTATTTGAAATTCATCTGGATGACTCAGTTGTGGCAATTCAAAGCACTGCCTAATGGGTTAACCAGCTCCTAGATGATTTACTAAATTGTTAAAACCTGTGTTAGCATTACTCAGAGCTCAGGGGCATGTGGTAATGGCCTATCTAGACATTTTAATTGTTGGAAAGACTCATGCTGAAGCTGAGTCATCTGTTTCAATTGTTAAATTCACTTTTGAACAATTAGGATTCATCATTCATCCAGATAAATCCAATTTATCACTAGTTCAAATCATTGATTATTTGGGATTTACCATTAATTCAAATCACATGTTGGTAACTTTGCCTAGGGACAAATTGCAACAGTTAATTGAGGATTGTGTTATCCTCCTTAGAGAACAACGGCCTTCAATTAGACAAGTAGCCAGTTTAATTGGTAAATTGGTGGCTGCTTTTCCAGCTGTGCAGCATGGTCCTCTGCATTAGCAACAATTACAACAATCAAAAGAACAGACACTGAGGACACAAGTGGGCCATTTTGTCAGGCCTATGCAATTGTCAGCTGGGGCCATTTCTGACATTCAATGGTGGATTGTAAATGTTTCAAAAAGTTTTAGGAAGGTTTTGGTGGAACCACCTTCCATAATATTACAGACTGATGTAAGTGTGCTGGGTTGGGGTGCAACAGATATGTCTTCCAGTTGTGGAGGCAGATGGAATACTGATGAGACATCCCTTCTTCAATTAAGAGGAATCAATTATTTAGAGCTGTTGGGAACCTGGGTATGGGCTTAAAGCTTATTGCTCTGCCAGGAGGGACTTGCATGTGCAGGTTCAGATTGACAGCACAACAGCAGTGGCACATGGAAACCACATGGGTGGAGTCAAGTCACAGTCTTGTGATAGACTGGCCAATCAGATCTAGAGCTGGTGCATTGACAAAAATATCTGGCTTTCAGCAATATATTTACCAGGTAGATTCAACACAGTAGCTGACATTAGGTCACGCCAATTCAATGATAACATAGAATGGATGTTAAATCAGGACATTTAATCAAGTGATTGCTCAGTATGGAATGCCAGATATTGACTTGTTTGCATCTAGACTAAACCATCAGTTGCCCAGATATGTTTCATGGGAACCAGATCTTGATGCAGCAGCGGTGGATGCATTCTTGCTGCATTGGGGTGGAATGTTTGTTTATGCATTTCCTCCATTCTGTCTCATCAGTAGATGCTTGCAAAAGATCAAGCAGGACTCCGCTTCAGGAGTATTGGTAGTGCCGGATTGGCCTACACAACCATGGTTTCCTCTCGTATTACAAATGGCTAGTCAGCCTCACATGATTATTCCCAAACACAAAAAGCTACTGGTAAATCCAGTAACTGCCGATCAACATCCTTTACATGATCGTATTGATCTGTTAATTTGCAGATTTTAAGGAGCCTATACCTGGGGGGAGGACTGTCTGATCGTACTGTGGATGTTCTCACGTCGGCCTGCAGGGATAGTACTCAGAAGCAGTACATCACCTCGATAAGGAAGTGGGAGGAATTCTGTCTACAGCAGAATATCTCATATCAAACTGCAGGGATCACAGACGTATTGGAGTTCTTGTCTACTCTTTATTTTGATCCAAAATTAAGCTATAGTGCGATCAATGCAGCCAGAAGTGCTTTGTCTTCTTATTTACCCATGAATTCAGAGTTACATTCAGTAGGGACACATCCGTTAGTTTCTCGATTTATGAAGGGAGTTTTCAATTCTAATCCTCCTAAATCCAGGTATGCCGGTATTTGGAATGTGATTGAAGTTCTTATGCTTCTTCGCCAATGGGCTCCTGTTGCAAGCCTATCTCTAGCCAAATTAACCATAAAGCTGGTCATGCTTATGGCGTTGGTATCTGCCCAACGTGTGCAAACATTGCAAAAGCTACGGCTAGACAGAATGCAGGTATCGGCAGATGCCATTATTTTTTATGTCTATGATTTGCTTAAACATAGTAGAAAAGGCTTGACAGGATGTAAGATTGTGTGTAGTATCACTTTAATCTCATTACATTGAGGCCACCAGAGCCCTATGAGGAACAGAGTCTGCATTATTTATTAGCCACAAAAAAAACACACAGTAAGGTGTCGGTGCAAACAATCTCAAGGTGGCTAAAGCAGGTTCTGGAAAGTGCTGGGATTGATACTGATAAATTCAAATCTCATTCCACCAGGCAGGCATCAACGTCCGCGGCAAGGGCGATGGACCTGCCTATAGACCATATCCTTGCGGCCGCAGGATAGTCCAGTGAGCTGACCTTTCAAAAGTTTTACCACAAGCCAATTTCAAGGCTGGGGGTGTTTGCTGATTCTGTTTTGAGTTCTGTTATAGTTTCCCCCTGAGTTAGAGGGGTTGTTATGGTTTCGTTTGTAAATAAACTGTTATTCATTTAACAAATGTTATCACTGATGCATTATTGATTATTAACGACTTTTGAGTCAATCGATGCAGTGTGAAAACCAGATTTAGGTCTGCGGCATGAAATCACAGTGCTTTGAAGTCTTCACATAGTCACTCATGTGATTCCGAAGTAAAATAGTAAGATTAAAAGAGAACTTACCAGTTTGAAGTTTGATCTTTATTTTATGAGGAGTTACGATGAGGGATTACGTGCCCTCCGTTCCCAACCCTCTTAAATATCATCTGGTAGTTCTAGTCTTTGTTATCTTACCATTATACTTCAGTCATTGTTACCTGTGATTTCACTCCGCTGCTTTGAAGATTGACGCACCAACGGCTGTACGGGGTTCTTCACGTAATCCCTCATCGTAACTTATCATAAAATAAAGATCAAACTTCAAACTGGTAAGTTCTCATTTAATCTTACTATTTTATATTATCACTGATCTGCTTATGAATTGACTGAAAACAAAAACAAGGAGAAATGTGAGCCGTGCCGCTGACCTACTGCCATCTATTTTATACCAATCGGAATTTTGAGAATATGGACCATATTTTTGGGAAAGATGAAAAGTTAAGGTCTGGTACATGCAGTGGGTCTGGGTATCATGGTGGCGCAGTGGTAGAGTTGCTGCCTTAAGGGCCTGTCCCACTATATGAGTTTCCCTAAGAGCACTCGCGAGTTTAAAAATAATCAAGCTCGTGATAAGTACGTAGAATGTACGTAGCGGGTACGTCGGAGCTCGGGACGTCCCTTAGCGGCTCGTAACGCTAATGGCAGGTACTCGGGGAAACGCGGTAAGCTCGTGAAGTTTTTTTCAACAAAAGGTTTTTGTCAGTTTTGACCATTAGGGAGACTGACAAAAACATTCAGGAACCACACAGAAACCTTGGGTGGGGTGCAAAGTCTCCAGAGGTTTCCGTTCAGGTTTCCTAAGTGAGACAGGGGCATAAAGATGCTGCCACTTAGTTGGAAGATTATTATATTTGCTCACAGTCAAAGTTGTTGGTGTAGCTCTGTGCTGTTTATCACGTGTGTACATTATATTTATCTAACAAGGGACAGCTTGGAATTCCCCCCCTTCCCATCCCTCTGTTGGCAGGGAACACAGTAATGCTGACAGTCTCTGAAACGTCATCATTACAGTTCTCAACTGTATGATCTTGGGCACAATGGCGTATCTCCAATTTATGCATTGTTTTCTCTTGCAATGGGGGGGGAGGGGGGGATATCTCATGAAATTATTTTGTCATTCCTGCCTAGCTCATTAATAACGTGTTTATTTTTCGCAAATGCTGTTAGTGGGGCCTGCCTTCTTGTACAGCGAATATCTTATCAGTAAAATTCCTATTTCGACATTTAACTGCGCATATGTGGATGCTGGAAATTCCTGTTCAATTTACTTAATAACAATGACTGCTGATCACTTCATCGTTGTTATTTACAGTTCCTATAAATACAGTAGGTGCTTTTGTTCTCGAGGTCTGCCATTATTATATCCTATAATGATTACAAACCCTGTCATATCTTTGCAAATCTGAAGTGGCATGTTGTTGGTGTATATGCAAACCATCAAATTACTGCAGCAGAATAGCACCATTAAAAATGTATTAAGCAATAATTCATCTGTCTTCATTACTTCACTGGTTGTTTTCTGGAATCGCTTGCAAGGCAGGTTATGGGCATTGGTAGATTAAATCACTTCAAGGTCGAATTATCCAAGAATCAAACACATCATTTGGGAAAGATTGATCGAACGGCAGAAACACACAGTGTAAAGTTTTTCAGATATCACCAATGAACTCAAACAGGATTAAAGGTCTTCATGATATTTATTTGTAAATAGCTCATTAAAGTCCCAAGTTTTTAAAATATTGCTGTCATTTTTGTTTACAGTGCTGAATAAAATGTGTTTTGCTTAGAGATATACCATGAAAACAGGCCCCTCGGCCCACCAAGTGTATGCCAACCAGTGATCATCCATACACTATTTCTAGGTCATCCCTCTTTCACATCCTGCACTCGAGGGGCAGTTTACCAAAGCCAATTAACGTACAAACCTGCACAACTTTGGAATGTGAGAGGAAACGGGAGCACCCGGAGAAAACCCACGCGGTCCATTAGACAACGCACAGATAGCACACATAGTCAGGATCGAACCCAGGGTCTCTGGCGCTGTGAGGCAGCAGCTCTACCGCTGCACCACCGTGCCGCCCAAAGAAAAATAATATTGTATGGCTCTCCCGGTGGCGCTATGGAGGGCTAGAGAGCAACGCCAGCCAGCTCCTTGGAAAAAACGTAGAAAAATCAGGGAGAAAGCGACCTGCCTGCTGCTTCTGTACCGATTGCCGTGAGTGACGTCATCAGGCACGCGACTTACTATGTATACACAGCGCAGACCCCCCCCCCCCCCCCCCCACGGATAAACTGAAAAGTCGTGTTAGCAGAAACCGGGTGAACAAGAAAAAGGCCCGATTGAAGCCTCGGGCTCAGGTAGGACGCTATCCCAAGAAGATGTGTCGAACAAAAACGATGAAAAAATCGGACGGTGAAGATCTTAAAACTTTTATTGCAAGTGAAATTGTTGGCTTAAAGGAGGAACTAAAGAATGAACTTGCAAAAATGAAAGAAGAATTGAAGATGAATTTTGGGGAAGGAATAACAAAAATCAAGGAGGAAATGATGAACTTAAAGCTTGAAATTAATATCAGGGCTATGAATGCATCGGATAAACTGAAGAAAGAAATTGCAGAAATACTGACTGAATAAGTTGCAAGTATGACAAACTAGACAAATGTTAAAATCAGAAAAGTGACAACTGATCTTGAAGAAAGGCTGAATCCTGTGGAGAAAGTACTGAATCAACAGACGACAGCCACAAAGGACCTTGAAGAACTAGTCGAAACAAGTGCTCAGACTAAGGCAAAACTTATCTCAGAAAACCAACGCCTAACTGAACTACTGGGCAAAATAACTGAGAAATGTGTTGAATTGGAAGGTCGCCAGAGAAGACAGAACCTAAGAATTGCGGGTATTCCAGAGGGGAGAGAGGCGGATCAAGATCCCCGAGAATTTACTGCAAATGTACTGCAAAAAGTTTTATCTCTGGATCAAAAGCCTTTACTTGCTCGAGCACACAGAGTGATGAGACGCCAGACAAGACAAGGTGCTCCCCCAAGACAAATGATAATAAAAATTCAGTACGACTATGTCCTGGAGGAGAAAATGCAAACAACTACAAGAAACAGAAATCTTACATTTGAAGGAAACGGGATCAGTATCTATCAAGACTACCCAGCAGAGGTCTCCAGGAAAAGAAAAACCTTTAATGAGACCAAAACAATCTTGAGGGAAGTGAAGAACTTGAAATATGGTCTGAGGTATCCAGCTACCCTAAGAGTCACCTACAATCAGAATGAACGCTTTTTCACCAACCCTGTGGAGGCACTGGACTTTGCCCAGAAGATTAAGGCTCGAGAGGAAGCTTGAATAATACTTTTAAAACTGAACTTCATCACTGAATAAACTGACTTTGCAGGACTGGATGGAACTAAAGTCGTGTCTAAGGAAGCTGGAGAAAGATGTGGATCAGAAACTCTCCCATGGTTACTAATAATTAGTATAACTGCACTACTAATACAAATAACTAATAAATACTAAAACTATAGCGTGGTATTTTTACTAATCAGAGCTAATAATTATCACTAATGACTAATACTTACCTATAATTGAATGTTTAGAGTCAAATATAGAGTTTGATTTCATTTGCCCTCCTTGGAAACCCTTTTTTTCTTTTTTTATTAATTTTTATTCTTATTTTTCTTCCTTTTTTTCCCATTTTTAATTATATTCTTAAATAAGTTTTAAATATATGCATCCTCATATTCCTGATTATTGGAACCCGAATATTTTAAAATCCAATACCCCGGTAAAATACTGCTATGGAATAAAAATTTCAAGAAACCAGGGAGATGGTTAAGTTGGTAACATCAACTACGGAAGTTGGTAGATGGTTAGCCATGCAAGTATGGCTAGCACTAACTACACTAATACTAGATGTAATTTTTTCCTTCTTTGTGCACATTATTAATTTCTTAATATATCCTCTTTTTTCTTCTATTATAACCTATCGTTATTATTTTCAGTTTGAATGGAGTTACAAATTGGATCAAAGGAGATATACACGTGAGAGACATTCAAGGGGCTTAAAATTCGTCTATTCGGAGTTCGGGTGTAAGGTCGGGTCTGTCGAACTGAACCATTGGCTTTATTATAGACCTCCATAGATAAAAGATGCAAGATTTAAAAATGAATACGGGGAATGAAGGAATAACGTTTTGTAGCTGGAACGTTAAAGGTATTAATGAACCAATTAAGAGAGGTAAAGTACTAGCACATTTAAAAGCAATTAAAGCTGATGTAATTTTTATTCAAGAAACACATTTTAAAAAAAATGCCGAGTATAGGCTGAAAGCTAAATGGATAGATAAAACGTATCATTCTTCTTTTACACACAAATCCAGAGGCGTAGCAATATTATTTCGTAAAGGCACTTTATTTAAACATACATCAGCTATAACTGACAGTGATGGTAGATACATTATTGTAATAGGAGAATTAAATGCACAAAAAATGATTTTTGTTATGTTTATGGCCCAAACTTTGATAGTCCACTGTTTTTTAAGAAAATATTTAATAATATCTTGGAAATAGCACAGCATAACTTATTAATTGGAGGAGATTTAAATTGTGCACCAGACTCTTATTTAGACAGATCCACAAGACAAAGGAAAACCAAATCCCATTCCAGTGACTTATTAAGTGCATACATGGATACTAGTAATATTAAAGATGTTTGGAGAGTAGGAAATCCAACTGGACGAGATTATTCATTTTACTCACCTGTACATAAAACCTATTCAAGAATAGATTATTTTTTGGTAGACTCTAAACTCATATCACTTACAATTCAAAATACCATAATATTACAATCTCAAGACACGCACCTTTAACATTTATGATTTAAAATAAATGGTAAACGGAAAAACAGGGACAATGGAGATTTAACCCACAAATTTTAAAAGACAAAGTAACTCAGGAATATATTATAGAACAGATCAAGATTTTCTTTGAAATAAATGATAAACCGGAAATATCTTCTTCCCTATTATGGGAAAACTTTTAAAGCATATGCCTGTGGAATTATGATTTCTTCTCAAGCATTTTATAATAAAGAGAATCGGAGGGAACAACAGGAATTGGAAAAGGAGATTAAACATTTAGACACAGAGAATGCTGCTAATCCATCCATAACAAAACATAACAAAATTGCTGCACTGAAATATATAAATTAAATAAATATACTAAGATCAAGTTGTAAAACTCTATCAATACACTAAACAATTACAATTTGAATTTGGAGATAAACCTCAAAAATTATTGGCTCGTCAATTACGGAAAATGGAGGGAGAAAAAATAATCCATAGGATTAAATCATATAATGGCGAACCATTAGTACAACCCAAAGATATTAATGATAGATTTTTGCAATATTATAAAAATTTATATTCAGCTAAAATGACAGAAAACAGGATAGGAATAGAAGCATTAAAAAAAAAAGTAATCTAAATGGGTTGGATTCACAAAATAGAGAATCACTAAATGCTGAAATATCAGTAAAAGAAATCGAAGAATCTATCAGATCATTAAAAAATGGTAAAACACCGGGACCAGATGGTATTGGTTCGGAATTTTATAAAACATTTTATGATCTGATTGCACCACGTTTGAAGATACTCTATGAATACATCTATACCCACCGGAAATTACCAGAAACATTAAATAAATCTATTATAACACTTATACCTAAAATAGACAAAGACCTGGATGACCCAGGATCATATAGAGATATAGCTCTTTTAAATACTGATCAAAAGATACTAACCAAAATATTAGCACAAAGACTAAGTACAGTTATTAATAAATTAATTCACCCCGATCAAACAGGATTTATACCAAAACGATATTCCTCATATAACCTGAGACGATTATTCAATATTATGTATTCGAAAAGAGGTATTAATAAAGACCTAGTAATTATATCGTTGGATGCGGAGAAAGCCTTTGACCAGGTGGAATGGTCTTACTTGTTTTCGGTTATGGAAATTTTTAAGTTGGGAGAGAAGTTTATTACTTGGGTTAAATTATTATACACTAATCCAACAGCCAGAATACTAACAAATCAAATGCTATCAACTAAATTTAATTTATTCTGAGGCTGCAGACAAGGTTGTCCTTTATCCCCGCTATTGTTTGCACTTACAATAGAACCATTAGCTCAACGTGTGAGATTACGTCCTGAAATATATGGGTATGACACCAGAGATACTGAAAATAAAATCTCCTTATATGCGGATGATGTATTACTTTATGTTACAAAGCCGGAAATTAGTATTCCAAATTTACTAAAATTAATAACTGAATTTGGATTATTTTCAGGATATAGTATTAATTGGAATAAAAGTGAACTTATGTCAATAATGGTAAATAACTTACATATACTAAAACAAATTCCTTTCAAGATAGCAAACAAAAAAATCAAATATCTTGGAATTTATGTAACAAAAAGTTTTGATTCTTTATTTAAATCCAATTTTCCACTTTTATTGAATAAATTAAATAAGAATATTTTATATTGGAAAACATTACCTATTTCAATGCTATGTAGAATTAATTCAATAAAAATGATTTTTCTCCCGCAATTACTATATCTCTTCCACTTGATTCCGATATATCTTCCTAAAAATTTCCTTAAGAAGGTTGATTCTATAGTTACCAACTTTATCTGGGATTATAAGAGCCATAGAATAAATAAAAAACATTTATGTAAATCAAAAATAAATGGAGGTCTAGCACTGCCAAACTTTATGTTTTATTATTGGGCAGTTAATATTAAAAAAATGAATTTTTGGTTAGTGGAGACAGATAAACAAGCAATCTGGTTAAAAATGGAAAAAGAAGATTGTTCGCCTTTTGAAATTAGCTCGATTTTATTCGTTAATATTAAACTAAGTAAGAAAATCTATAGTGAAAATCCTATAATAGAAAGTGGGATACGTATCTGGAAACAAATAAAGAAAACATTAAAATTGAAATGTATACCACTAGTCCTTACCACTGTAAATAACGCTACATTTAAACCTTCAATCGTGGACAAAGGTTTTTTACAATGGAAAAACTATGGAATTAATAAGATGGGTGATCTCTATAGGGAAAACTCCTTCATGTCATTTCAAGAATTACAACAAATTTATGGATTACATTCAAAAGATTACTTTAAATATTTACAAATTAGAGACTATGTAAAAGCAAACACACAAGAAATCAGAAATAGAAAGACAGAAATTTTAGATGAATGTCTAAATATACACCTGAACACAGAAAAAGTGATATCATATATTTATAACATTTTATTGGAAAACGATGTCCCAATGACAGAAATATATAGGCAATCATGGGAAAACTAATTAGGTCAATTAATTAGACTAGAAGTATGGGATGAAAATTTACAACATATACACCATTGTTCATTAAATGCTAGGCACTCTCTTATACAATTTCAATTACATAGATTACATTATTCAAAATCCAAATTACATAGTATTTTTTCAAATGTATCTGCCATGTGTGATAAGTGTCAGCACTTAGAAGCTAACTTAACACATTCATTTACAAATTATATAAAAATTACTAAATTTTGGACAGAAATATTTAAGATAATTTCGAATGTTGTTAATATGAATCTGATCCCTGACTCAAAATTAATAATATTGGGAATATTAGAAACAGATCAACTAATAACAACAAATCAAAGAATTTTTATTGATTACAGTTTAATAATTGGGAAAAAATTAATATTGAAATTCTGGAAAGGTCCTACATCCCCCACAATCAAAATGTGGATTGTCGGAGACACTTCATCTGGAAAGATTAAGGCTTGTCCTACTGGACAAGTTGGATCTTTTCAGAGGGATATGGTCTCCATTTATTGAATATTTAAAGGGTCAAAATGGCTCAGTGCGAGAGCCTGACTGAAGCCTGAATAAAGGAATGGATGAAGAATCATATATTACAAATCATGGATATATCTCCAATTATGGATAACCTGTTTAATACTCCACTCATTTTTTTTTTTTTGATTTTCTACTTTTACTTTATTTTTCTCTATCTTTTCCTATCTGCAATAAAAAAAATGTATAGAAATACAAATAAGACATAATTGTTAATATTAATAATATTACAAATGTATGTGAGAAGTATATTCGATTAATATGTATTTGCGTCTAATAAAAATATTTAACAAAATAATATTGTATGAAATATAACATAATTTAAGGGACAAATTACAGATGACAATAACATGGCTGGGCTTTGGTTGCGAGTGTGTGTGCATGGATGTGTACATGTTGTATTTTTATGAGAGTATACCTGCACTTGTGGGCATGCAAACTGCTTTAAGGGCCTGTCCCACTTGGCGATTTTTTTCGGTGACAGCCGGCATCATTGACTGACGTATCAGGGTCGCCAAAATCCAGCAGCGACAAAAATAATGTTGCGACACTTGACACCGCGACTTTTTCGGTGACCTGATACGTTGGTCAATGATACGATATGATACGATGGCACTTTATTGTCAGACCGAGGTCTGAAATTGGTTTTTACATACCGCCATACAATAAAATAAAGAACACAAGGCACAACAGAGTCCAACATAAAATATCCCCACACAGCAGAATCAAAACGTTTCCCACTGTGATGTTCCTGATGTTCACCCGTGGACGGGGCCGCTCCGGAGCCTTCCGCAGTCGCCGCTACGGACGGCCCGCCGGTCATGCCCGCTCGCCGGGATGATGGAATTCCGACTTCGGAACGGAAGGCCAACCTCAGCGGCTTGGACCTCCGAATCGGCCGCTTCCCACCAAAGTCCACGGCTCCCGACGTCCCCAGGCCGCGCCGGGCGGAGATTCACGCTGGCGGCCTTGGCAAAGGGCCCCAGGGACTCCGCAATGTCGTGGTCAGCGCCGCCCGCGCTGGGAGCTCCGCGAACCACAGCTCCGTGATGTCGATGCTGCAGGCCCAACGCTCCGGAGCTTCAAACACCGATCCAGGTAGGTATCACCCGCTCCACGGTGAATCCAGAGCCGCGCCGAAGAGCTGGTCCGGTCCCCGGTCTCAGGTAGGAAAGGCCGCTCCGATCCAGTTGGTAGGCCGCGAGGGGTGGGGCGAGGACGCGACTCGGAGAAATAGTCACATCCTCGCCAGGATGTGTCTGGGAAACAGTTTCCCCTGTACCCTACCCCTCTCCCCCACATACAAAACTAAAGAAATCTCCCAAACAAACTATTTAGACAAACCAAAATTTAAAAAAAGATAGAAAAAACGGACAGGCTGCAGGCAGAGGCTGCTAGCAGTGCAGCGACCCCCTTTTCGTGCCGACAGTTGCCAAATAGAATTGCCAAGTGGGACAGGCCCTTAAGTAAAGCATAGACCATTGTGTAACTGCATGTCCAGAATCAATATGCGGTTCAGCACAAAGCTGTAATGATCCACTAATGTAGCACAATTTTACATTGTCTCATATCTTTATGTTTTGATGTATCAGCATTGAACTTGGGCATGTGTATATAAGCATTCCAACATTAGCCTGGGTATAAACATCCAACTACAAGCTTTGTGTATTACAGGTATAATCCAATCCAACATCAGGAAATTGTGTATTGCATCTGACATGATGTGATTGCAGGTACTTGTTTAAACCTCTTAGGTGAACACACTTGAATAGTTCCCATATGATTGCCCACACATTCCAACTGCTATCTTATGAAGTGCGTCATTATTTTTCTCACTGTTTAACACTTACCAGATTCATATCATTTGTCAATTTGATAACCGAGTCCAAGATGTATTACTACAAACAGCAGTGGTTCTAACAGTGCGGAACTCTCAGCAGCAGGCAAAATATCTAGCCATCAAGCCTCTCTGCATTTTATCCCTCAACCAATTTTCCTCAGTCTGAAGAAGGGTCTCGACATGAAACGCCACCCATTCCTTCTCTCCAGAGATACTGCCTGTCCCGCTGAGTTACTCCAGCATTTTGTTTCTATCTTCAATTTTACATGTGCATTGGCCATATGATCATTTTTTTGTCCATTGATCCTATTAGCTTCAACATTTCTCCCAAGCCAACTACATGACCATCAATGTGTATGAAGGACCTGCAGATGCTGGTTTAAACCAAAGAGTTACTCCAGCACTTTGTGTCCTTTTTTGCATGTACCAGCATCTGCAGCTTCCTGTTTCTCATTTTATCAAGCCGAAATGTGCAGGAAGGAACTGTAGATGCTGGTTTACACCAACAATTGACACAAAATGGAGTAACTCAGCGGGTCAGGCAGGATCTCTGGAGAGAAGGAATAGGTGATGTTTCGGATTGAGGCCCTTCTTCAGACCATCAAAGTCCACTGCAGGGTACACAAAATGTTGGAGAAACTCAGCAGGTGCAGCAGCATCTATGGAGCGAAGGAGATAGGCAACGTTTCGGGCCGAAACGTTGCCTATCTCCTTCGCTCCATAGATGCTGCTGCACCCGCTGAGTTTCTCCAGCATTTTGTGTACCCCCGATTTTCCAACATCTGCAGTTCCTTCTTTAACACAAAGTCCACTGCAGTCCATGTACACAACGCTAACTATTCTCACTAAATTCACAAGCTCTGTCACTTCATCAAGATATTCTGTCAAGTCGGTCAAATTGTCATTTGATCATGAAGACAACATTTTCATGCAATTGCTGCGTTTTCATAATAAATGCCCATTAAACTAGCTGTAAACGGGCTATTTCCAGTCATGAATAAAATGTAACCTTTTGGCGGCCACAGATATTAAAAATCACTCATCAAGATAGATCCTTGATTAGTACGGGTGTCTGGGGTTATGGGGACAAAGCAGGAGAATGGAGTTAGGAGGGAGAGATAGATCAGCCATGATTGAATTGCGGAGTAGACTTGATGGGCGAATGACCTAATCCTGTTTCTAGCACTTATGACCTTATGACGTTAAACTCTTCCACCCTGAAACTAATCAATAATAGATGTGAATTTCTTTCATGGTTTGTTGGAGGTATTTTAAATATCAAATCTTCAATTATATGGTCTTACTCATTTTACTTATTTTTCCTCTCTCACTCCGTTTTGTGTCTCCATTTCTCTTTCTGAACTTCAATTTTAATTTGATTCAATTGGCATTTTCCTCAATCTCTTTTATCAATATTCATGTGATAGAAGCAGAATTAGGCCATTCAGCCCATCATGTCTTCTGTGCCATTCACTCATGGCTGATCCATCTACCCTCTCAACCCCATTCTCCTGCCTTCTCCCCATAACCCCTGACACCTGTATTAATCAAGAATCAGTCTATCTCTGCCTTAAAAATATCCATTGATTTGGCCTCCACAGCCTTCTGTGGCAAAGAATTCCACAGATTCACCACTCTCTGATCCCCTGTGGCTAAAGACATTTTAAAGAATATTATGACTAAAGAATATTTTAAGTCCATTGGGTAAACTCATCAACTCATTAAAGAGCCTAAAATGTATTTAAAATACAACCTAGATATGATTTAGATTCAGCACTTAAATTATTCTTTTGAGATTTTAAATATTAAATTAGATGTTTCTAATAGTGCATCTGATACTTATTTCATTTCAAAATTACTACGCAATTTTTATTTTTGTTTCAAAATTACAGTGTAAACTACCATCCATGCTAACACAGCAGATTGCACTGTGCATAAAAGGACTGTAAGGAGATTTTTTTAAATCAAATTGTAAGGACTGCCTAAAAAATGAAGTACTGTTGCTTTAATAGCCCCTCAATTTTTTGTTAACATTTTATGAGATTAAAGTCACAGAGTCATGGAATCATTGAGAATGGAAACAGGCCCTTCGGCCCAACTTGCCCATGTCAACCAAGCTGCCCCATCTAAGCTCGTCCAATTTGCCTGCGTTTGGTCCACATTGCTCTAAACCTTTCCTATCCATGTACCTGTCTTTTAAATCCTACGTGGTGACATAAATTGACTTTTTCCTCATGTCACTCCTGGGGAAAAAGTGCCGTTGAAGGAAGCCAAAATCCTGAACTGTTGACGTCCAAACATTTTCTTTATTTTACTTCTGTTATCATCTTACCACTTAAGCTTGTGCTTCCACTGAATCATCGTGCTTTTTGATTTTCTTCCACAAGTGTCATCTACTGTCTATCCCTTTTGCTGCTACACTCTGGCTAGCAAAGTTATGGGGGAGACAAGGAACAGCAGACGCTGGAATATTGAATAAAACACAATGTGCTTTACAATAACTCAGTAGGTCAGGCAGTGTCTGGGGAGGAAATGGATAGGCAACTCTTTGGGTTCGGTCCCTTCCTCAGACTGCATCGGCGATCTTTTCCCTGTACCGATGCTGCTGGACCTGCCAAGTTTTTTTCAGAGATGCAGCACGGAAACAGGCTGTTCAGCCCACCGAGACCATGCCGACCAGCGATCCCCACACTAACACTATCCTATACACACTTAGGGACAATTTTACATTTATACCAAGCCTATTATCCTACAAACCTGGACATCTTTGGAGTGTGAGAGGAAACCGAAGATATCAGAGAAAACCCACGCAGGTCAAGTGGAGAAAGTACAAACTCCGTACAGACAAGTCGGGATCGAACCTGGATCTCTGACGCTGTAAGGCGGCAACTCTACCGCTGCGCCGCCCGAACGTATCAATGCACCGCTACCATTCTGTTGGGAAGCAGATTGTGCGTCAAGCACAAGGTACCTGACGGCCTGTTTCAGGCTGTGGAACTGCTGGCCTCCAGATTGCACAGCGAGCAAAGACTTAATCAGGTCACGGGAAGAACGTACAAACTCCGTACTGAAAACCACCCATAATCAGGATTGAACCCGGGTCCCCGGGGCTGTAATACAGCGACTCTACCACTTCACCACCTTGTAGTTGCTCCAACACTCTGTGTTTTACTGAATAAAGTTGCATCTTTATTTTATTAAATAAGTAAATGCATTTTCTACGCACTGCAATTTACAAGTTCTAATTTTCCCCCTCGACCCACTTTTCTAACAAATTTATTGACTTTCACTTCTTTTGCATTCCACTAAAACTAAGACATCACCTTTCATTTTAAACTAAACTGACTTCCAAATTGAATTAACCGTTGTGGCAGGTAGAAGAGGTGAAACCTACTTACAGCTACTTCACTGAATTAATCATTGATCCCAAATCAAGGATCAATAAACATGACGTTTGTGATAGAATTAAGAACTTGGAGGCAGAGTGACCAGTCTAGTTAATCTAACGTCTAAACATTATTCCCTTATCATGTATCTATACATTGTGAATGCATTGATTGTAATCATGTATTGGGTTTCCGCTGACCGGATAGCACGCAACAAAAGCTTTTCACTGTACCTCGATACACATAACAATAAATTAAATTGAACTGAACTTGGGTGATAACTGTTCAAGAAGGAACTGCAGATGCTGGAAAATCGAAGGTAGACAAAATTGCTGGAGAAACTCAGCGGGTGCAGTAGCATCTATGGAGAGAAGGAGATAGGCAACGTTTCGGGCCGAAAGGTCTGAAGAAGGGTTTTGGCCCGAAACGTTGCCTATCTCCTTTGCTCCATAGATGCTGCCGCACCCGCTGAGTTCTCCAGCAATTTTGTCTACCTTGGGTGATACCTGACTCCTAGTACACAGGAAGACTGCATTCACCAATACTGAAAGCACAAGAGACCTGGTTCGATCCATTCTACGGGTGCTGTGTGCACAGAGTTTGTACTTTCCCCCCTAGACCTGCGTGTTTTTTCTCAGAGAGCTTCGGGTTTTGTAAACCTTTTTTGCACAATCCACAAGCATTGCCACTTTTCATTTCACTGCACATCTCGTATGCATATGTGACGAATAAATTTGACTTGACTTGACTTCATGTAAGTAAAGCTACTGTTACGCAAATACAATAAGGGTATTCACATCCCGGCACTCCCTCTTAGAAGTGTGAAATGTGGAAATGCTCACATCCAGAATCAGGGACTGTTTCTTCCCAGCTGTAATCAGGCAACTGAACCATGCTACCAACAACTAGAGAGCAGCCCTGAGCGACTATCTACCTCATTGGTGACACTTGGATTATATTTGATTGGAATTTACTGGATTTTATCTTGCACTAAACATTAGTCACGTTATTCCCTTTCTCCTGTACCTGTACACTGTGGAGGACTCAATTGTAATCGTGTTTTGGCTTTCCACTGGCTAGTTAGCACGCAATCTTCTTCTTCTTGCGAATGAAACATAAATAAACCAAAGGAATAGTTAGATCTCAAGCCAGGTGTTGAGCAGCCAGTTTGTTGTCTCTGCGTGAATGTCTGCCAGGCCCTGAGCTCCATTTGGTGGGTGGTAGAGCGGGCACCCAGAGATGACATGGTTGGCTGTCTGTTGTTCTGCTCCGCTTTCACAGGCTGGGCTCTGGCGGAGCCCCCATCTCCACAAGCTGGCTCGCAATAAAAAGCTTTTCACTGTTACCTTGGTACACCTGACAATAAACTAAGCTAAACAGATGAATGCTGGAATTTGTTTCTTGAGGATAATCTTTTGCAGAACTAAATTGTTGGAATAATGCATTCAGCAATATATGCAGATGTTTGGCTCTCGAGAAACTCAATCACTGAGAAAATTAGTGAGTCGGATATTAGCTCTAATCCAAATTAGAGTTTTCTTCTGCCTTTTTTTAAATTCCAATTGGAAAAAGCACTAATGGAACTGACGGGACTCAGCTAGTACTCTTCCTTCGTGGGGTTTGATGAGAATCTGTGCAGAGCGGACTTGCACCATCGCAGCCAAGGCAACAGCGGCAGCAGCAAAGAAACTCTCCACGGAGGTTGTGAAAGCTCTGGATCAGCGGAATGCAAAATAGACAAGATGTGTGATTCTGGCCATGGTCAAGGCAGGGAAGGTGCACCAGTGCCAAGATCAATGGGCAGATTTCAAAGTAGCAACCCACAAAGTTTCACTGCATTTTACATTGGGAGCCTCTGTGAAGTGAGACTTTGAATATAAATATGTTACTGGAGTGTTTCTGAAACTTTTTTTTTTCTGTGCGCCATGCACTCAGCTTGCAGCAGTAGATCAACCTGTTGGAAGGACGTAATCTTCATGTTCACGATGTTGGGGGAGTCCAGAACCAGGGGCCGCAGTTTAAGAATAATGGGTTAAGCCATTTAGAACGGGGATGAGGAAACACTTTTTCTCACAGAGAGTGGTGAGTCTGTGGAATTCTCTGCCTCAGAGGGAGGTGGAGGCCGGTTCTCTGGATACTTTCAAGAGAGAGCTAGATAGGGTTCTTAAAGATAGGTGATATGGGGAGAAGGCAGGAACGGGGTACTGATTGTGGATGATCAGCCATGATCACATTGAATGGTGGTGCTGGCTCGAAGGGCCTAATGCCCTACTCCTGCACCTATTGTCTACTGTCTATTGTCTATTGTCCAATTGATCAGCATGTCCCAAATTCAGTTGCGTGACTGGAAGAGGGAAGCTATTTTTGAGGCAGAAGACGGACTAGACAAAAAGTGCTGGAGTAACCCAGCGGGTCAGGCAGCATCTCTGGAGAAAAGGAATAGGTGACATGTTGGATCGAGACCTTTCATCAGACTGAGGGTCAGCTCAGAGGGGGACGCAGAGGGATGGCTGGGGGGGTGGGTATTTTGTCGGGATTAAAGGGGGGACCGGGGAAATTGGCGATGGTACTGTGTATTATTCTAGCAAGTGATGTTGCAATCTGTTCACTTTCCATCTCGGAACGTTCCAAACAAGTCACCCACAACAACTCTTCCGAATATAATGAACAACACACGTCTATGTATTAATCTGTGCATTGAAAACAAGCAGGAAAACTTGAAACTTGTCAGCGTATGGAGCCACACAACAGAGCCAAGTTTTGAAACCAACATGATTTAATGTCTGAAGAAATGCCTCGACCTGAAACGTCACGTATCCATGTTCGCCAGAGTCGCTGCCTGACCCGCCGAGTTACCCAGCGCTTTGTGTACTTTTGTGATTTAATGTCTTCTGTGCGGCAACCTCAATTTCTATATTGATAATAATTCAGTCGATATGCGTGAATAAGGTTAGAGGGAGAAAGTTGTACGGAGATCTGCAGGGCAGTTTTTGTTACACAGAATGGTGGGTGCCCTGAACGCACTGCCAGGGGTGGTGATGGAAGCAGATACGCTAGTGGTGATTAAGAAGCTTTTAGATTGGCACATGGATATGCAGAGAATGGAGGGGTATGGAGCTGGAGCAGGCAGAAGGGATTTGTTTAAGTTGGCATCGTGTGCAGCAGACATTGTGGGTTGAAGGACCTGTTCCCATGTTGGGTTCTATGAATTGGTTACACTTCGAGCTCAGTGGACTTCAAGCACAAGGGCATTTTTCTTCTATTGTTTGGGTGACAACATGACATGGTAAAATCCTTGAAACTAACGAAAGAAACTAAAGCAATTCCAATTAATTTTTCACCCACACCCGTTACAAATACACCTCTTTGCTCTGAATCAATTATTTTAAAACGATTGATGACCAGTGAATCCATTTGCTCTGATTAGTCCTATAGCCCTGATTATTCATGTTAAGTTTATATTTTATTGGTCATTTAAAGTTGAGGGTATATCAGGACAAACATTATTCTTCGCAACCTGACACAGCCCTGGATGTCTTTGAAATGCTCAGGATAAAATAGTTTTGCAATTACCAAACGGAATCCAGCATTTACAAGAGTTAGTCGCTGCTACGTCAATTCAGTAATCTGTGCCACTTGTAAAATCATGTAACTGTTTAATGAGAAGGTGATGTGCCATTCTGAATCATTAGAAGCAACATGTATTCAATACTTTAGTAATCTAGATCCACATGAATACGTTTATGGAGCTGGATTTTCTCTCTGGATGTTGATGAGCCAAACAGAGGTGATGAGTTTAGTTTAGTTTTTTGTCACATGTACTGAGGTACAGTGAAAAGCTTTCTTGTTGCATGCTCTGCTGTCAGACTATGCATGATTACAATCAAGGCCTCCATAGTGTACAGATACGGGATAAAGGGCATAAAGTTTAGTGCAAGATAAAGTGCAATTAAAGGTATTCTGAGAGTCTCCCATGAGGGTGGATGGTAGGTCAGGACTACTCTCTAGTTGGTGATAAGATGGTTCAGCTGCCTGACAACAGCGAGGGAAGAAACTGTCCCTGAATCTGGAGGTGTACGTTTTCAAACTTCTGTACCTCTTGCCTGATGGGATAGGGGAGAAGAGGGAGTGATCGAGGCGAGACTGGTCCTTGATTAAGCTGGTGTCCTTGCCGAGGCAGCGTGAAGTATAGATGGAGTCAATGGAAGGAAGATTGCTTTGCTTGATGCGAGATACCTGAAGAAATATCCAGTGTTTGGATACTTGGCATGACATGAGCAGTTTCCTGCACAGACTCAGCTGTTGTTTTCTGTAGTTTCAGAAGCAGGAATGGAACATGGATTATGTGAAGGAACTGCAGATGCTGGTATCGAAATGGGTCTCGATCCAAATAGTCACCTATTCCTTTTCTCCAGAGATGCTGTCTGATCCGCTGTTATTCCAGCTTTTTGTGTCTATAGAACATAGATTAGTTCAGCTCAAGAACAGGTCTTTCGGCCACATTGCCCATGCCGAACATGATGCCAAGACCATCTTATATCTACCTGTGCATTAATCCATATCCCTCCCTTCCCTGCAAATGCCTACAAAAGCCCCTAAGCAAAAGCTTCTTCAATGCCTCTATTCTATCTGCCTCCACCACCAACCCTACCCGTGTGTTCCAGGCACTCACCACCCTCTGTGTTTAAGAAATAAAGTTATCCTACACATCTCCTTTAAACTTTGGCCCTCTCACCTTCGAGCTATGCACTCTAGTTTTCCATTTTTCCATCCAGAGTGAAAGGTTCTGACTGTCTACCGTATCTGTCAGAAATGCTGGAGAAGCATGTAATTGCATCGGCACTGGGCTATTCTGACCTTGGAGGGAACCAGTAGACCTTGCACTGGGATTTTTGCACTGTGAACTCCATATATTATGGAGCATTTGTCGGCACTGGGTCTGTACTCACTGGAGTTTAGAAGAATGAGGGAGGACCTCGTTAAAACATATAGAATAGTGAAAGGCTTGGATAGAGTGGATGTGGAGAGGGTGTTTCCACTTGTGGAAGAGTCCAGGACTAGTGGTCATAACCTCAGAATTAAAGGACGTTCTATTAGGAGGGAGATGAGGAGGAATTGTTTTAGTCAGGGGGTGGTGAATCTTTGCCACAGAAGGTTGTGGAGGCCAAGTCAGTGGATATATTTCAGGCCGAGACAGATAGATTCTTGATTAGTACGGGTATTAGAGATTATGGGGAGAAGGCAGGAGAATGGGGTTAGGAGGGAGAGATAGATCAGCCATGATAGTGAATGGTGGAGTAGACTCGATGGGCCGAATGCCTAATTCTGCTCCTATCTCTTATGATGATCTTATGATATTATCAACTCCGAAAGGAGCTCGGATATCAGCCCCACTGACAGCTTTTTGGGGCATTTAGTTGCTTTTGGACATTGGCAGGCGAGGAGGAAACTGATGTGTGAAATTCAGGGAAACACTTTACCACCTTTATACTGAGCCAGCAACACTCACTGATAAACGGCCAAAACGTCCCAAGGATGAACAGAAGGGCGGACATCTTAGATAACAAAAAAATATCAATCTACTTGACTTTTCAAATTTAAAAGTCAATTAGTTAATTTAAAATCCAAACAGCGAGACGAGAGACTGGGTTTTAGAAAATATACTCCTTAGCCATGAATCCTTAACTCAAATCTTTTGACTAACTCCAAAGAAAATCTGCACTTCTAATTCAAAATCCTTTGGCAATGCTAATATTAATAAAGCCCTCCGATGATTTTGTTCTTACTTGTGTTGGGGTTAAAGTAAAATCAGTTTTGACGCCAAATTTCAAAATGCAGTATGACCTTATTGTATTTTTCCAAATCAGCCCTTACATGTTCTCACATTAATTGATTGATAGAAATAAAAGGACTAAAAAAAAACAACATATAAAATGCGAAATGCCAAGTCAGTGGATATTTTTATGGCATAAATAGATAGATTCGTGATTAGTACGGGTGTCAGAGGTTATGGGGAGAAGCAGGTGAATGGGGTTAGAAGGGAGAGATAGATCAGCCATGATCGAATGGGCCAAATGGCCTAATTCTGCTCCTATTACTTATGACCTTATGACAAACTCTTCCACCCAAAAAATAATACCAGATGTGAATTTCTTTCATGTTTTTTTGGAGATTTTAAATATCGAATTTTAAATGATATGTTGTTGACTTGATGGGTCGAATGGCCTAATTTTGCTCCTATCATTTATCATCTTATGACTGAGCACACAGACCTCACTCAGTACTTAGCGAGGAAGAGGTGTTGTCACCAATTCAAAGAAAGACACAAAAAGCTGGATTAACTCAGCGGGACAGGCAGCATCTCTGGAGAGAAGAGATGGGTGACATTTCGAGTCAAGACCCTTCTTCAGACCGGATTAGGGATAAGGGAAACGAGAGATATAGACAATGATGTAGAGAGATAAAGAACAATGAATGAAAAATATGTCACCAATCCGTACATGTCAATGAGGGAGACAAGGGTCCAGTTACAAAGGGAGGAGCAGAGCCTGTGTTTGAGGATTCATTTGGAATGAATGATGGTGCATTTGATAGAGATGTATAAAATCATGAGAGGAATAGATCGGGTAGATGTACAGAATCTCTTGCCCAGAGTAGGGGGATCGAGGACCAGAGGACATAGGTTCAATTTGAAGGGCAATAGATTTAATAGAAATCTGAGGAGTAACTTTTTTACACAAAGGGTGCTCGGTGTATGGAACAAACTGCCAGAGGAGGTAGTTGAGGCTGGGACTATCCCAACGCTTGAGAAACAGTTAGACAGGCACATGGATAGATCAGATTTGTCAGAATATGGACCAAGCGCAGGCAGGTGGGACTAGTGTAGCTGGGACGTGTTGGCCGCTGTGGGCAACCTGTTTCCACACTGTATCACTCTATGACTCTATAACTCTAATGATGGTGTTGAATGCTGACTGCAGTGGACAAACAGCCTGATAGATGTGTTTCTGTTTTCAAAGTGGTCCAGTGCAAAGTGGAGAGGCGGCAAGATTGCATCCGCTATTGATCTGTTGTGGTGGCAGGCAAATTGAAGTGGTTCCATTACTAAGGCGAGAGCTGATTTGCATCATAATCAATTTCTCAATGTACTTCATTACTAATTGATGTAAGTGCCACTCGCCAGTCGTCCGTTGAGGCTGGTCACTTTGCTTTACTTGCGCACTGGGACTATGGGTGTCCTTTTAATGCAAGTGGCACTGACACATTACCTCCCTGAATGCAGGGACATCAGACCACAGTAGTGCGAGGTTGAATATGTCTGTGAAAACTCCAGCCAGTTGGCCTGTGGCCAGGAGCACCATCAAGGCCAGACGCTTTCTGATGGTTCATCTTTGTCAAGGATCTTGATTAGAACGGGTGTCAAGGGTTGTGGGGAGAAGGCAGGAAAATGGGATCAGGAGGCAGGGATCAGCCGTGATTGAAAGGCAGAGTAGACTCGATGGGCCAACATGGCCTAGTTCTACTCCTATAACATGTGAACTTGTGATCTTCAGACATCAGCTTATGGAGACTGAGATCAGAGTGTCATCGGGAGCCGTGGGGACTCGTGTAGGTACATCGTTGTTCTCCTTTTCGTACTGTGAATTGGGCTGGTTCGGGGCGCAATGCATCACTGCCACTCAAGCGATTCAGTTCCACCTTTCCACCCTATAGGAAGTAAAGGCGTGCAAACCCTGCCACGGTTACCACATGTTCATCTAAGCCCTTGGCTTGGTCTGGAAATGTCTCATTGCATTCCCGCTGTACCTGAACCTCTTGTATGGTGCTAGATCACCAAACCTGAACACTCCTCAGTAGATTGAAAATCTCTTGGTTCACGTAACGCTTCTGGTTGTGGAACTCTTAGATTTATGTACTGGGATTCACTTTGGGTTTTTTCCTGCTCTGAGAAGACCCTCTTTCTCACAGCCTTCCGAAATAAAGGATTCCATGCCTTTCTTGGCTTCAGTGGAGCCAAAGTTGATGACAGAACATGATGAACTAACATTGATTGTGAATGAACAGTAATGAATTTGTAGGTCTATGTGTCAATATGACTTAGCAGCAGGCTTTTGGTTTTATTTTAAGAAGTTCATTAAGTTGTGCAAAGCACCGTAAAATGTATAGACCTTTGGCCTGAAGTCTCCACAAACCACAGGTACATGAAATATGAACATCAGCTCATCAGCTCTTGTGTAGGAAGGAACTGGGTGGCAGATGCTGGTTGTTAAGAAGTTAGACACAAAAAGCTGAAGTAAATCATCGGGTCAGGCAGCATCTCTGGAGAATATAATTGGGTGATGTTGCGGGTCGAGACCCATCTTCATACTGAGTCAGGGGAGAGGGAAAGTAGAAGCATGAAAAGGTACAGAACAAATCTGAGCCGGCACAATGGTCAAAGAGATCACAATGGTCCATTGTTGGCTGCGGAGGAGGAGATAACGAAAGGATAAGAACAGGATAAAAAAGCTCCATCCAGGAAACTGCTCCATCCAAGACTGAAGGAAATTGCAGTGAATTGTGGACGCAGCCCAGACCATCACACAAGCCAACCTCCTTTTCATTGGCTTAATTTACACCTCACGCTGCCTCGGCAAGACCACCAACATAATCAAGGATGAGTCGCACCTTGGCCACTCCCTCTTCTCCCCTCTACCATCTGGCAAAAGGTATAGAAGTGTGTAAGCGCACACCTCCAGATTTAGGGACAGTTTCTTTCAAGCTGTTCAACTGAACCATCCCACTGCAACCAGAGAGCAGTGCTGAACTGCTATCGGACCATCTTTGATCGGATCTTACTGGCTTTACCTTGCACTGAACGTTATTATGCATCTGTATGTTGTGAAAGGCTCGATGGTAACCATGCATTGTCTTTCCACTGGCTGGTTAGCACACAACAAAGGGTTTTCACTGTACCTCGGTACATGTGACAATCAACCAAACTGAGCTGAACTGAAACTAGCAAGACGACTCGGGTGGGTGACGGACACAGAGAGAGGGAACTAGCAGCGATCACTTGAAATGAGAGAAATCAATATTCATACCACTGGTTATAAGTTGCCCAAGCTCATCAGCTGTGCTGGTTTATCGTCCGAGCATATTAATGATTTGGATGAGGGAATTAAATCAACATCTCCAAATTTGCGGATGACATGAAGCTGGGGGGCAGTGTTAGCTGTGAGGAGGATGCTAGGAGGCTGCAAGGTGACTTGGATAGGCTGGGTGAGTGGGCAAATGCATGGCAGATGCAGTATAATGTGGATAAATGTGAGGTTATCCACTTTGGTGGCAAAAACAGGAAAGTAGACTATTATTTGAATGGTGGCCGATTAGGAAAAGGGGAGATGCAACGAGACCTGGGTGTCATGGTACACCAGTCATTGAAAATAGGCATGCAGGTGCAGCAGGCAGTGAAGAAAGCGAATGGTATGTTAGTATTCATAGCAAAAGGATTTGAGTATAGGTGCATGGAGGTTCTACTGCAGTTGTACAGGGTCTTGGTGAGACCACACCTGGAGTATTGCGTACAGTTTTGGTCTCCAAATCTGAGGAAGGACATTATTGCCATAGAGGGAGTGCAGAGAAGGTTCACCAGACTGATTCCTGGGATGTCAGAACTTTCATGTGAAGAAAGACTGAATAGACTCGACTTGTACTCGCTAGAATTTAGAAGATTGAGGGGGGATCTTAGAGAAACATACAAAGTTCTTAAGGGGTAGGGCAGGCTAGATGCAGGAAGATTGTTCCCGATGTTGGGGAAGTCCAGGACAAGGGGTCACATTTTAAGGATAAGAGGGAAATCTTTTAGGACCGAGATGAGAAAAACATTTTTCACACAGAGAGTGGTGAATCTGTGGAATTCTCTGCCACAGAAGGTAGTTGAGGCCAGTTCATTGGCTATATTTAAGAGGGAGTTAGATGTGGCCCTTGTGGCTAAAGGGATTGGGGGTATGGAGAGAAGACAGGTAAGGGATACTGAGTTGAATGATCAGCCATGATCATATTGAATGGTGGTGCAGGCTTGAAGGGCCGAATGGCCTACTCCTGCACCTATTGTCTATGTTTCTATGAGCAATATTTGTCCCCATGCCTCCGACTACATTTAAAGCAAAATTGATAGTGAAAAGAAATATGTTAAGCTGATTGCACTATGAATAAAAAACACATGCATCAGAACAAACTTCAATAAAATGAAAGCAATCATGAACAATAGCCAGGTTCAAGAGCTTGTTTGGATGAATGCCTTCTCCATGTATATGTATATTTTGACGCAGAAATGGATTTTATTATCGTTGTGCTAAAAAAAGCTGATCACTAGTTTAATATCTACTCAACTTTGCAAGTGTATCAACCTTGTTTTTGTTTTAAATTAATTTTCACAACTCTTAATCGATTCCACATTTATTAGTCCTCCTCCAAGCTTTGTCACACTCTGTTGTATCAAATAACAAGGACTAAAGATAACAAGGATTCTTGGAGGAAATTGCTTCCACGTTTTAAGCTGTCATTTACTGAAGCAGATGTGTGTTGCGATAGTTTGGGCATGCCACCTTCCGAAAACCCAATGATGGACCACTCTTTACAGACTTTAACAGTCAGTCCCAAATTATTCTCCCGAAAGGCTATTTTAGAAACATAGAAACATAGAAAATAGGTGCAGGGATATGCCATTCGGCCGTTTGAGCCAGCACCGCCATTCATGGCCAATCATCCCAAAATCAGTACCCCATTCCTGCTTTCTCCCCATATCCCTTGGTTCCGTTACCCCTAAGAGCTATGTCTAATGGGCCTGTCCCACTGTACGAGCTAATTCAAGAGTTCTCCCGAGTTTCCCCTGATTCGAACTCGCAGAATTATGGTAATAGCCGCTCGTAGGTACTCGGGGCTCTCGTGGACATTTTTCATCATGTTGAAAAATCTTCACGAGTCTTCATGAGCTTACCGCGCATTTGCCGAGTACCTGCCGTTAACGTTCCGAGCCGCTAAGAGACGTCCCGAGCTCTAACGTAGCCGCTACGTATATTCTACGTGCTTACCATAACTTTGATTTTTTTTTTTTTTAAACTTGGGAGAGCTCTTGAATTACCTCGATATTTCTGATTGGAATCCTTCTTCAGATGGTAGTGGGGGAGCGAAAGCTGGAAAAGAAGTAGGGGCAGGACAAAGCCTGGCAAGTGATAGTTGGTACCCGGAGGGAGGGGGCATTGACTGGCAGATGGGTGGGCGAAGTCTACAGATGAAAAGGGTGACCAAAAAGTGACTATGGGAGACAAAGAGTGCTGGAGTAACTCATTGAGTCAGGCTGTATCTCTGGAGAACGTGGAGAGATGATGTCTGAAGTTGGGTCTCGACCCAAAACATCACCTATACCTTTTCTCCAAAGATGCTGCCTGTCCTGATGAGAGACTCCAGCATTTAGGGTGATGATGTTTCAGGTTGGGCCCCTTCTTTCAGAGAAAAAGAAGACAAAGAAGAAAAAGGGTGTTGATAAGGAGAGAAAAGGTTTGAAAGAGCAGTGAAATGTAAAGATAGGGGGAGCGGTACGGGTGGGGAGAGAGGAGGGGGTGTGATCGTGGAACATTTGGGTACGCGCAGTCAGGAAAGAAGTGTGGGGGGGTGGGGGGAGGAGGGCTAAAAAGAATGAGGTGGGATGTTACCTAAAATTGGAGAATTGATTTACATATCGTAAGATAGACACAAATGGTGGAGTAACTCAGCAGGGCAGGTAGCATTCGGGAGAGAAGGAATGGGTGATGTTTGGGGCTGAGATCCTTCTCCAGACTGAGGGTCAGGGGTGAGGGAGATATGGTGTGAAAACGATCAAAGGAGACGTTGCTAAGAAAATGAAGAATGGTTCATTGTTAGCAGAGGGGGATTTGACATGGAGGCCTTGAATCAGAAAAATTAATCAGAAGGACATACCGCTAGGTTGTCGCTTTACCTCCCCCCTTGACTCCATTCAAGGACCCAAGCAGTCTTTCCAGGTGCGGCAGAGGTTCACCTGCACCTCCTCCAACCTCATCTATTGCATCCGCTGCTCTAGATGTCAGCTGCTCTACATCTGTGAGACCAAGCGTAGGCTTGGCGATCTCTTCGCCGAACACCTCCGCTCGGTCCGCAATACCCAACTTGATCTCCCGGTGGCTCAGCAATTCAACTCCCCCTCCCATTCCGAATCCGACCTTTCTGTCCTGGGCCTCCTCCAAGGCCAGAGTAAGGACCACTGTAAATTGGAGGAGCAGCACCTCATATTTTGCTTGGGCAGTTTGCACCCCAGCGGTATGAACATTGACTTCTCTAATTTCAGGTAGTCCTTGCTTTCTCCCTCCTTCCCAGCTCTCCCAGCTTACTGGCACCGCCTCTTCCTTTCTTCTTCCCGCCCACCCCCCTCTCCACCCTCACATCAGTCTGAAGAAGGGTTTCAAGCCGCAATGTTGCCTATTTCCCTCGCTCCATAGATGCTGCCTCACCCGCTGAGTTTCTCCAGCATTTTTGTCTACCTCCGCTAGGTTGTAAGCTACTTTAAGTTACAAGCAGACAAAATGTGTAGGAAGGAACTGCAGATGCTGGTTTAAACCCAAGATAGACACAAAATACTGGAGTAACTCAGCGGGACAGGCAGCATCTCTGGAGAGAAGGAATGGGTGACGTTTCGGGTAGAGACCCGTCTGAAGAAGGATCTCGGCCCAAAATGTCACCCATTCCTTCTCTCCGGAAATGCTGCCTGCCCCGCTGAGATACTAGAGCATTTTTTTTGTCTACCTTAAGTTAGAAGCATGTGGCTTCAGTTCTCAGTAAAAAGACTCTGGGCTGAGTTTTATAGTGGGGAGAGGGAAATGTCACAGGTGATACCTTCCTGGTGACAGGTTAAACTGGTAGCTCTCACATATCAGAGGCATGCAAAATATCCAGTGGGATTAGTAATAAACAATGTCCAGGACATCACGGGTTTAGCTTGGTGCCCTGCTCCCTTAAATCTTCAACAGATTGACCAGTCACTCATCATTTTGTTGTTGTGGCATTTTGCTTGGAGTGATTTGGTTTCCCATTTCTTACATTACAATGGTTAACTAAGTGCGGGGCATTTTGAATATGCTGACATTATGGCAGATGATATATTAGTGTAGCTCCTTTTACTTCTTCAATCGTCTTGTGCCTAGGGTATTTTGCTGTTTATTATTAGAGTCACCAGCAATAGCCACCAGCTTTGGATCAACATCCAAAGACATTTCAATCCTCTCGAGACACTGTGCGCCGAATCAAACTGGAACTCAAATATTAAACTTTTTGCATGCCCTTCGTTTCACACCAGGCGCTGCTGGAAAACAGAAATACTCGAGCCATGCTGTATAAATTCAGTGGGTCCAAAGTAAATTATTTTCAAAGGAAAATATGAAGTGAGATTTTGTTTTTGCCATACAGTCTTCCTGCAAACATTTGAGCAATAGAAATGTTCTATTTCTATTAAGGGGCGGTAGAGTTGCTGCCTTACAACACCAGAGACACGGGTTCGATCCTGACTGCAGGTGCTATCTATACGGAGTTTGTACGTTCTCCCTGTGATTGCGTGCTTTTTCTCCGGGTGCTCCGGCTTCCTCCCACACTCCAAAGATGTGCAGGTTTGTGTGTTAATTGGCTTCGGTACAAATTGTAAAATTGTCCCCAGTGTGTAGGATAGTGTTAGTGTGCGGGGAGCGCTGGTCGGCGCGGTCTCGATTGGCACCGTATCGCTAAAGTCTAAAGAAATCATTGCGAGTTTCTTCAAACTCAACATTTCCAGTGCTTTATCAGTCAGGTTATTTGGTCCTGGTGACCTGCAGAGATCTGAGAATTGGGAATTGTTATAACTGGCAAATATGGTCTTTCATGTTTATTAGCAGAGTGATTAATTAATAAAGCTAGGAATCCCAGAGTACACAAGGCAATAAGTGGCTCCTGCACACTAAAGCACAAAGGCTGCAGGCCAAGGTGTTTATTAATGCACAGAAATGTGTTTGGTTGAATACCTTCGGGATTCTTGTGTTTGCTCTTATTAAACAAGAACAGAATACCAAACTAGCTCAAAGGAAGATAGACACAAAATGCTGGAGTAGCTCAACGGGACAGGCAGCATCACTGGAGAGAATGAATGTAACATTTTGGGTCCAGACCCTTCTTCAGACTGCCCCGTCTCATTGAAGAAGGGTCTCGACCCCAAACGTCACCAATTCCTTCTCTCCTGAGACGCTGCCTGTCGCGCTGAGTTAATCCAGCATTTTTTGTCTTTGTTTGGTTTAAAAACAGCATCTGCAGTTCCTTCATGCACATCACTCAGTGGAAGGCCTGTTTGTTTCAAATGCCATAATGACACTTTGCTAGAATCATAATGTGACATATCCTTGCCCTTCTCATGTTAACCTGACATTAGTGTACTGAAAACTGGTAAATTAAAGTAATGCTGGAACATACAAACCAGAGAAAGTCGGTACTTGCATTCAGTGAGAAATAAATGAACTAATGTACCTCAACTCTATTTACCTGCCTAGGCTCCATTTCCCTTGATACCTTTATCTCATAAAAATCTATCGATCACAATATTGAACCTTTAATTTGATTCCGCTTCCACAGATATCTAGGAGAGAGAGTTCACAATTCCCTTTAACATTTAGGTGAAGAAATGTTTCTAGACTTTACTCCTAAAATTAACTTGCTCCTATTGTAAGATGTTTTTTGAACTTGCTACACCGGAATAATTAATTTCTCCCCATGCATTTATCATTTTCAACATCTCGGTTACAACATCCCCCAACAGTCTGAGATCAAGGGAACACCAACCATGTTTATGCTACTTTCCCTCATAGTTTTAATCCTTTGCAACCCAGCATCATTTCAGTAAATCTCTACCATGTTATCTCTAAGGCCAAAATATCATAAGATCTGTGATAGGAGAAGAATTAGGCCATTCGGCCCATCAAGTCTACTCCACCATTCAACCATGGCTGATCTATCTCTCCCTCCCAACCCCATTCTCCTGCCTTCTCCACATAACCCCTGACACCCGTACTAATCAAGAATCTATCTATCCTTCCTGAGATGTTATGAATAAAACCATATAAATATATATATATATATATATATATTTCCTTTCATTTATATTTCAAATTCCTTCAATTAAAGATCAAGATCTCATGATCGCTTTTGATTTGTTTTTGAGCCTCAGTACCCAATGTTAACACGAAGGGTCCCGACCCGAAACGTCAGCCATCCTTTTTCTCCAGAGACGCTGCCTGAGCCGTTGCGTAACATCCAAACTTTATGTCTATCTTTGGTGTAAACCAGCATCTGCCATTCCTTCCTATCCAACGTCAGTGATGGTTCTAAATGAACTTACAATTCCAATTGCCTCCTCATATTTCCTGCTGTCTTTCCATTCAGAATTAGACAAATTCACTTCATGCGAGCAGAAGGAGCACATTCAGCCCATCGAGTCTATTCCACCATTCAATCAGGCAGGTCTATCTTTCCCTCTCAACCCCATTCTCCTGCCTTCTCCCGTTAGCCTTTGATGCCCAAACTTATCAAGTACCTGGCAATCTCTGCTTTAAAAGCACCCAAAGTCTTCACAGCTGTCTGTGGCAATGATTTCCACAGATTCAGCACCTTCTGGCTAAAGACATTACTTACTTGTCTCCTTTCTAAAGGTACATCCTTTTATTCTTGGATTCATAGTAGTTCATATCATTTTTCCCTTCATTGAGGTCCATTTGCTGCTTGTGAGTTACTGAATAACCTCTGAATTGTTCTTCTGTTAATAAAGAAATATGTTGCACTATAACTCCAGTTACAGGAAATTATGAACAATGACAAAAATGAGCCATTGTAAGGAAATGGCTCATTTTTGTCATTTTGTCAGCGGAGCGGGGTTTGAACGTTGTTTCGCCTTGGCGGTAAGATGGCGGAGGCACTCGGAGTGGCGGACACCCGCCGGCTGCACAGCAAGCCGCAGGATCTCAACGATGCTTACGGGCCCCCCAGCAACTTCCTGGAGATCGACATCTTCAACCCGCACACCGTCGGCGTGGGCAGGGCCAAGTACACCACCTACGAGGTTCGCATGAGGACCAATCTCCCCATTTTTAAGATGAAAGATTCGTGCGTGCGCAGACGATACAGCGACTTTGAATGGTTAAAAAGCGAATTGGAGCGAGACAGCAAGATTGTTGTGCCACCATTACCCGGAAAAGCTTTGAAACGACAACTTCCGTTTAGAATGGACGAAGGAATTTTTGAAGAGTCTTTTATTGCGTACAGTTTTGGTCTCCAAATCTGAGGAAGGACATTATTGCCATAGAGGGAGTGCAGAGAAGGTTCACCAGACTGATTCCTGGGATGTCAGGACTGTCTTATGAAGAAAGACTGGATAGACTCGGTTTATACTCTCTGGAATTTAGGAGATTGAGAGGGGATCTTATAGAAACTTACAAAATTCTTAAGGGGTTGGACAGGCTAGATGCAGGAAGATTGTTCCCGATGTTGGGGAAGTCCAGGACAAGGGGTCACAGCTTAAGGATAAGGGGGAAATCCTTTAAGACCGAGATGAGAAAGACTTTTTTCACACAGAGAGTGGTGAGTCTCTGGAACTCTCTGCCACAGAGGGTAGTTGAGGCCAGTTCATTGGCTATATTTAAGAGTGAGTTGGATGTGGCCCTTGTGGCTAAGGGGATCAGAGGGTATGGAGAGAAGGCAGGTACGGGATACTGAGTTGGATGATCAGCCATGATCATATTGAATGGCGGTGCAGGCTCGAAGGGCTGAATGGCCTACTCCTGCACCTAATTTCTATGTTTCTATGTTTCTATGAAATATTTCATATCATAAGCAGGAATGCCATTTCTCACCGAATTAACCATAGTGCATAACATTACTTGTGTCGATTACAAATCACAATTGACCCCCCCCCCCCCCCCCATCCACTCCATTACTACCATTCAACCAATTCTTCGAATATATATTTGAGTAGAGTCATAATGTTATACAGCATGGTATTTCGGCCCTGTTTTACCATGCCCCATCGACACTAGTTCCATCTGCCCTATCTCCCATTTGGCCCTTACCCTTCTAAATCTGCCCTATCCACGTACCTGCCTAATTGTTTCTTAAACGTTGCAGTAGTCCCTGCCTCAACTACCTCCTCTGGCAACTCGTTGCATACACCCATCACGTTTTGTGTGAAAAAGCAACCCCTCAGTTTCCTATTAAACCTTTTCCCCCTTTACCTTAAACCTATGTCCTCTGGTTCTCGATCGCCCTACTCTGGGCAAGATACTTGCATTTGTGCAGTGTCTTTAATATTGCCTGATATTCTGAGGTATTATCAAAGTTGGAGAGGTCGGATTAACACTAATAATCTACAGATTGGATAAAACATGTGGGAATTTAACCATGATTTAACGGTGAGAAGGGAGCTTGGGTTGGTATTAGGAGAGAGTTCCACAGCTCTGTAGAAACATTGTGATTTATAGGGGAGCTGTTAAAATCAGAAATATTTGATATTTGTGAAAAGTGGCTGTCTTAGAGAAAATATGTAGGAATTATTTGCAAGTGCTGCTTTTCTCTGAAGATAGACGCTGAAAGCTGGAGTGACTCAGCGGGTCAGGCATCATCTCTGGAGAAAAGGAATAGGTGACGTTTCGGGTCGAGACCTTTCTTCAGACTGAGAGTCAGGGGAGAGAGAAACTAGGGTTGTGTGAACTAGAGGTATCTGAGAGAGCTGTGGAGCTGAAAGATGAAGGAAAATGGGAATCAATACAATATGATTTTTTAACTTTGTCACATACGTAGCAAAACTCTTCGTTTTTGTGCATCAACAACTGCTGAGGAAGGATCATACTGCAGAGGTGATTGTATATAAGATTTATTGAGATATTGCAATTGAGTGACCTTTAAAGCATGTGAAATGTTAACCTGCTCATATCTACGCTGCAACTTGGTAGATTTTGAGATCTGTGGTCTCAATACGCTAAAAGACCGGCCTCTGCAGTTGGTTTACAGCCAATAAAAAAACTGGTATTGTATGACATTAATACCACTGCCAGGCTGAGGCTCAGAAAAACAGGTGGGGAAAGCAATTAAACATTAAGAAGGGTGTTAAAACATTGAAATAGTTTTGTTTTTCTACAAATTCGGTTGCAGTCATATTAAGTTAATGAAATGGGAGGGCATCATCAGGGATGATGGTACAAGGTAAAAGCAGAAGTTAGAGATGAAATGATGAAAAGATTCAGAATTCAAAATTCAGGAGAAGAGTCTCGAACCTGAAATGTCGCCCATTCCTTCTCTCCAGAGATGCTGCCTGTCCCGCAGAGATGCTCTAGCATTTTGTGTCTATCTTTGGTGTAAACCGACATCTGCAGTTAATTCCTACACAAGGTAAAAACAGAGTTAGTTACTGCTCACAATTATATTTGTGCTTGTTTTTCATATTATTTTTTATTATGGTAGCATAAGGTTAATATGATTGCGGCTATCTGCTTTTGACATCTTAATGCCGTTTTACAGCACCAGAAATTTATTTCATTCAACCTGAATGGAGATTAAGAGTGCACCTTTAAAAATTCCAAGCTTTTCCCCGGTGATTAAAACAAATTAAAATAATAATCATAAAATCCAATGGATTCATATATATATGCATAAACCCATTAGACCTGCAACTGGCTCTGTCACACTATGTTGTATCTAACAACAGGGCAAGCAGTCTGAGGGATTAAGATAACGTGAAGTCTGGTGCGAAATACTTCCTTATTTTAACCTGCCACTTTCAGGAGCAGACAAGTGTTGCAAAAAGTCTAAATATGTCAACTTCCACAAACTCAGCTCTGACTCCCTCTTTTCAGACATTATCTGAAGGTCTGGATTTATTTTTCAGAAAGCCAATGCCTCAGGATAGATCATCTGTTTAGCTATTGTCGGCGAAATCAGCAATCGCGTTGAGCTTCTCCAGAAAGGCAGACAGTGTCTCCTCAAGTCTGCCCAGGCAAGAGGTTTAGCTTTCAAGTGGAAATGAGGACAGAAATGTTGAGGAAAATGTTCTCTGTTTGGAGTTTTCAAAGTCGGCAAACACAGAATGCCTTTAACAAAGAGTTATATCAGACAGCTAGCAGCCCACTGCTTGGATCACCTTGATCTCATTGCAAGCTCTGCCAAACACTAAAGTCTGAATTAACCTGTGGGTTCGACACTGCATCTAGCACCTCAGCTTTATCCCAGGGAAGCTTGGCTTATCGGCAGCGGCTCCATTCATTGCAGTTTTTGATATAGAAAATAGGTGCCAGAGTAGGCCATTTGGCCCATCGAGCCAGCACGGCCATTCAATATGATCATGGCTGATCATCAAAAATCAGTACCCGGTTCCTGCTTTCTCCCCATATCCCTTGATTCCGTTAGCCCTTAGAGCTATATCTAACTCTCCATTGAAGATTGAATATATCAAAAGCCATTTGAAAATATATATTTTTTTGTTTAGTTTAGAAATACAGCGTGGAAATAGGCCCTTCGGCCCACCGAGTCCGTGCCGACCAGCGATCCCCACACATTAACACTATCCTGCACACACTAGGGACAATTTACATTTATACCAAGCCAATATACCTGCAAACCTGTACATCTTTGGAGTGCGGGAGGAAATCGAAGATTTCAGAGAAAACCCACGCGGTTACGGGGAGAACGTACAAACACCGTGCAGACAGCACCCGTAGTCAGGATTGAACCTGAAACTCTGGTGCTCCATACGCTGTGAGGCAACAACTCTACCACTGCGCCACTGTGCCGCCCTTAATTAAGAGTGGCACAGTGGTGCAACAGGTAGAGCTGCTGCTCACCGTGCCAGCAACCTGGGTTTGTTCCTGTTCTCGGGTTCTGTCTGAGTGGAGTTTGCATGTTCTAGTTCTGATATCACCAGAGATCAGCCATGATTGAATGGCTGAGTAGAGTCAATGGGCCGAATGGCCTAATCGACTCCTATAACATGTGAATTTGTGAAGAAGTGCTGGAAACAACATGGATCAGACAATATCGCAGCAGTCGCACTGATGACCCACTCTCCAGGACTGACCGTGCCTCTAGCCAAGTGTCACAGCGCACTTACAATACAGGCGCCTGCCTGATCAAGTGCAAAATTACCTTGGTACGGTCTGTTCACAAAGAAATTCAGGACACATCCAATCCAGATCATCGTTGCTCAATCAGTCCTCTTTCAATCATCAGCACAGTGTTGGAAGCTGTTTATCAGCTGTTTATCACCGCGAGCCTGTGTGTCAGTGCCCATTGTGTCGACAATGGACCCTTGGCAGCGGTGGTGGAGCCACGGCTACGACGGCGGCAGTGGCGCCTCGTGGCCGACGGAGCCTTGCGGTCGGCGGTCGATGAAGGTGCAGGGGAACCATCATATGGGGGGGGGCAGAACAAAGGGGGACCCGGCGTGGGCAGGGGGGGAGGTGATCAAATGAGTAACCGCGGGGGTACTTCGTGGCTTTGTCAGGGTTGTTTATGTGGCGACTATTCGCGTACCTTGGGTACGCAAACAAAGAATTTCACTGCGCCTTGTCACATGCGACAATAAAGTATTCCATTCTGTTCCGTTCCAAAAAGCTGGAGTAACTCAGCAGGACAGGCAGCATCTCTGGAGACACGGACTGGGTGACGTTTCGGGTTGAGACCCTTCTTCAGACTGAGAGTCAGGGGAACGTGTCTATCTTCGTTGCCGCATCTCTAAACTAAACTAAAGAAGTGAACCATTATGCAATTCCCTGCACAGATTGATTGCACAAAGTTCAGTTCCATTCGCAAACCTTCAGCAAATGAAGCTGACAGTGTCAACATGAAGTATGACCCGGGCAATATTGGGGCATGAAGTGGTGTTCCCACGTCGTACTTTCCTGTGTTTCCAAATTTCTATTAACCTGCAGAAAACGGTGATAGGCAGAATTAATTTAGTGAACTGGCTCTCTTTCACTGTCCAGAAAACCTGCAGTTTTTTAAACAATCACATAGTTACAAAATGTGAAAGATATTTAAAGTTATTAATTATGTGACCTGCATCTCCATGATGGGAAACTAAGACAACGCATACACTGCGTACAAAAGTCACCCAGGTTCAATATGTTAGCAATTCTCTACATGTTATTTATTCATTTTTAATTAAATCATTGAAAACATTATCGATGCCGCAGAGCTGGTTTCCGATGGGCAAATATCTATTTACATGTATCTATAGAAAGGTAAAAGTCCCAACCCCTTCAACATTCATAATTCCCTTTATGACTTTTATTGCAGGAAGGAACTGGTGCTGGTTTAAACCAAAGATAGGTACAAAAAGCTGGAGTAACTAAGCGGGTCAGTCGGCATCTCTGGGGAAAAGGAACAGGTGACGTTTCGGGTCGAGACCTTTCTTCAAACTGAGAGTCAGAGGACAGGGATACGAGTGAATGAAAGAGATGCAAAAAAGTAATGATTAGCTGTGGGCTAGGCGAAAATGAGTTACAGACAATGAGACTCAACAAGGCGACTTTAAAGTTTTAAAGAAGGAACTGCAGATGCTGGAGAATCGAGGGTACACAAAAAGCTGGAGAAACTCAGCGGGTGCAGCAGCATCTAAGGAGCGAAGGAGATAGGCGACGTTTCGGGTCGAAGCTAGTTTATGACTTTTATTGGTTCCAGTATTTATTCAGCTACAGAAACATTGAAGCTTACAATTGGATGAACATTCACTCATCAGTACTTCCATATTTTATAGTCCGTAGTTTAGTTTAATTTATTTGAGTTTATTATCATGTGTACCGAGGTACAGTGAAAAGCTTTTATGGGGTACAAACCAGTCAGCCAAAAGACACTACGCACGATTACAATCAAGCTATCTGTAGTGTACAGATGCATGATAAAGGGAATAATGTGAATAACGTTTAGTGCAAGATAAAGTCCAGTAAAGTCCGATCAAAGATCGTCTGAGGGACTCCAAATTGGTAGATTCTTCTTTCGTGTGGCGTGCACAGCCTAAAGTTGTAGGACAACTTGTTCTATTTGATCTTCCGTTTGTGCACGTCGAGTTGATTGCATTAGTCGAAACAGGGCGGACCATGTGAAGGTTGCAATCTTCCAGCCCAATGAGATAGATAGTAGTTCAGCATTGCTCTCCAGTTGTGGTAGGATGGTTTGGTTGCCTGATAACAGCTGGGAAGAAACTGTCCCTGAATCTGGAGGTGTGTGTTTTCACACTTCTGTACCTCTTGCCTGATGGGAGAGGGGAGACGAGGGAGTGGCCGGGGGTGAGACTCGTCCTTGCTTATGCTGCTGACCTTGCCGAGGCAGCGTGAGGTGTAAATTGGAACTCTGATTGAATTCAGATGTTGACAGGTATTATGGAGCTGTCAGTCTTTTTATTTAATTTATCAGATTGGTGTCTGAGACCTGCTTTTGAGAAAGTTACTTAGCGACAAGTATTTGTAAACTTTATTTGACAAAGTACTTTATAGACTGCGGCGAACAAAAGGGAATGTGCAATTGTTCAGAACTGACTCACAATCCAATTTAAAGAATTGTTTAACCTTGGCAGTTTTCCAATGTACCAGAATCTTTCTCTTCGCAAAGGACAAGTTTATACCAAAAGTCAATGTTAATAAAATTTGAATAGTAGTTAATTTGATAATCCCTGAATTTAAACAAAAAAATCTTCTTGAAGTATACCACGCCAGACAAGATTAAGAGATAGTGCCCGGGTGAAATCACATTAATGATATAATTGGCAATTCAGACATTATTCTGTCCTTCAATTTTCTCCTAATGAATGACACAGGATCATTGCAGTCATTTAAAAATTGAAGCTATTATTTTCCTCGGGCCATTTCTACCTTTGTAGTAATGAGTGCAACAAATGAATGAGTAGGGGGCACGCTGAAAGCTTCCCAGACAAAGTAACTGAAGATTTCAACCTCCTTACTGCGTTCTCCTATTTTTCTTACAAAGTTGAAGGAGGCCATTCAGTCCGCTGCGTTTCTGCTGGCTCGCAGAACAATCCCGTTAGTCCAAATTCCCCACTTTTTTGCCTCAGCTCACAGATTCATAAGTTCATCAGTTAAAGGAGCAGAATTAGGCCATTCAGTTCAGGTGTTCTCCGCCATTCAATCATGGCTCATCTATCTTTCTCTCTCAACCCCATTCTGCTGCCTTCTCCCCATAACCCCTGACACCCGTACTAATCAAGAATCTGTCAATCCCCGCCTTAAAAATATCCATTGGCGGCCTCCACAGCCATCTGTGCCAATGAATTCCAAAGGTACGTCCTTTCGTTCATAGGCTTTGGCCTCTGGTTCGAGACTCCCCCACTAGTGGAAACATCCTCTACACATCCACCCTATCCAGGTCTTTCACTATTCGGTATGTTTCAATGAGGAGTCCCTTTATCCTTCTAAACTCAGCGAGTAGAGGCCCAGTGCCGCCAAACGCTCATCATATACTAACCCACTTATTCCTGGGATCATTCTCGTAAACCTTCTCTGGACACTCTCCAACGCCTGCACATCCTTCCTCAGATATGGGACCCTAAACTGCTCCCTGCTCACTGGGAGAGTCTAGAACTAGAGGTCATAGGCTCAGAATTAAAGGACGTTCTTTTGGGAAGGAGATGAGGAGACATTTATTTACTCAGAGGTTTGGTGAATCTGTGGAATTATTTGCCACAGAAGGCTGTAGAGGCCAAGTCAGAGGATATTTTGAAGGTAGAGATAGATACAATCTTGATTAGTACAGGTGTCAGAGGTTATGGGGAGAAGACAGGTGAATGGGGTGAGGAAGGAGAGATAGATCAGCCATGATTGAATGGTGGAGTAGACGTAATGGGACAAATGGCCCAATTCTATTCCTTATGACCTTATGAATACTCCAAATGCAGCTTGACCAACGCCTTATAAATCCTCAGCATTACATCCTATTTTTATTTGGGTGTCTTGTTGATCTTTACTGGTATGACTGTATGGCAATCTGAATGTCACTGTACCTTAATTGGTACGTGACAATAAACTGACCTTGAAACCTTGATATTCTAGACCTCTCGAAATAAATGCTAGCAAAGCAAGATTAAGCCATTCTGTAAATGACCAGGTCCATCAAGTTCCAGTAACTTTAGTTTATTTAGTTCAGAGATATAACACAGAAACAGGCCCTTTAGCCCACCGAGTCCGTGTAGAGCAACGGTCCCCACACACTAACACTATCCTGCACACTAGGGACAGTTTAGATTTATATCAAGCCAGTTAACCTACAAACCTGTACATCTTTGGAGTGTGGGAGGAAACCGAAGATCTCAGTGAACACCCACACGGGTCACGGGGAGAACATACAGACAGTGCCCATAGTCAGGATCGAACCCGGGTCTCTGGCGCTGTAAAGCAGCAACTCTACCGCTGCACCACTCTCACTCTCTCAGCTCCTCACCAGGACAGCATGTATAACTCAGCTAAGTCTTCACTTCCAACCTCATTACCACCCAGGCATGAGTGGGCAACGTTTGTTCAGACACAATCTTCAGGAAATTACTGCTTGGCCACTGAACTCACAGGAGAGTTTAACATGAGCAGCATCTAGCCTTCGGGAAAGCTTAGATCTCCACGTTTGACTGCTCCCACGCACAGAAGCCCAACACTTTGTGCTGCACAAGTGGAACTTTCCTTTGGTACGAGCAGTGAACATTTATATCTGTTTTTTTTTTAATTTGATGTCACTTCATGACATGGAGCCTTATCTTTTATCATTACTGGAATAATTAAAGAACAGTGTGACTGAACCTCAGGTTGGTTTTCAGCCAATTAACGACATAGATCAAATTATCAGAGCTTTAGCATGAGGGTTTAATGACAAAGCTATTGTAGAAAAAGTAATTGAACCTGGCAGGAAAATGGTACTTTCATATAATGTAATAGAAATTCATGTTGTTTTAATGGACATGCTGGCTTAATTTTAACAAACCTGCGAGTCCATTCATCAGATTTTATATTGTCACTTGACTATTCAAATATAGAAAGATTGGTGCAGGAAGGAACTGCAGATGCTGGATTATACTCAAGATAGACACAAAATGCTGGAATAAATCAGCAGGTCAGGCAGCATCTCTGAAGAAAATGAATAGGCAAGGTTTCAGGTTGGAACCCTTCTCCAGACGTCTGAAGTCTGAAGTAGGATTCTGACACAAAACATTGCCTGCTCCTTTTCTCCAGTGATGCTGCCTGACCTATTGAGTTACTCCAGTATTTTAGAAACATAGAAACATAGAAAATAGGTACAGGAGTAGGCCGTTCAGCCACTTCGAGCCAACACAGCCATTCAATATGATCAGATCAGCTAAAATCAGTACCCCGTTCCTGCTTTCTCCCCGTATCCCTTGATTCTGTTACCCCTAAGAGCCAAATCTAACTCTCTCTTGAAATCATCCAGTAAATTGGCCTCCAATGCCGTCTGGGGGCAGAGAATTCCACAGATTCACAAACGTTTTTCCTCAGCTCAGTCCATTTTGTTTCTATCTTCTATATAAAAGGGTGGGATTGTTTGTGGCTCCAGTGTGAAATGTCTTTTACAGAGAAGAGCCTACACTTGCAGAAACTCGGGTAAAATGGGATATTTAGAATGCATCCTGTGTCCGAATCTAATTATATCATAATCATTAATTTATTAGCCAAGTATGTTTTGCAACATATACGAGGAATTTGATTTGCCATACAGTTATACCATTAAAAAGCAACAGAAGACACAAAATAGATTTTAGCATAAACATCCACCACAGTGACTCCTCCACATTCCTCACCGTGATGGAAGGCGAAAAAAAGTTAAATATCTTCCCTTCTTTGTTCTCCCGTGGTCGGGGGCCTCGGGCCTTCCATTGACGGGCCTTTCTTGATTCCCGTAGCCGGCGGCAAACCCTCAATCTCCTGCATCGGGGGGATGTCAGCTCACCCCGCTGGGCGATCTGACCCCGGGTCGGGGCTAGTCAAACCTTCTGCATCGATTGGAGCTTCCCGACATCAGTCTCTACCCGAGACTGCGAGCTCCTGATGCTGAAATCTGCAGGCCGAGGTTGGAGCGTCGATCCCAGGCAAGGGATCAGTTCCGATCATAAGTCCACTTCCCCGCGGTGGGGCTCAAAGTCAGTCCTCCAGCTCCACGATGTTAGGCTGCAGAGCGACAGGAGATACGATCCGGAAAACAATGGCATCTCCGACAAGGTAAAAGATTGAAAAAAATGTTTCCCCCACCACCCCCCTCCCCCCCCCACATAAAACAAACCAGAAAACATTAACACAAACTTTAAAAACACACTAAAAATAACAAAAAATAACTACGAAAAAGACAGACAGACTGTTGGCGAGGCTGCCATCAGTGGCGCCCCCTGGTGCCGCACTATTTTTAGTGAAATGACTACGGGTGCTGTCTGTACGGAGTTTGTACCTTCTCCCCATGACTGTGTGAGTCTTCGGTTTCCTCCCACACTCCAAAGACAGAAAGGTTTGTAGGTTAATTGACGGTAAATGTAAAAACTGTCCCTGGTGTGTGTAGGATGGTTTTCATGTGTGGGGATTGCTGGTCAGCACAGAACCGGTGGGCCGAAGGGTCTGTTTCCGCGCTGTATCTCTAAACTAAACTATATTAAAAAAAGCTGAACAGGTGGATGAGAGGCTGGAATTGGACTTATTTTAATGAACAAACAGGATTAAGAGGAAATGCAATAGAAGTGCACAAGATAGGTCAGAATTCGATAAGGTAAATTGAGATAATCTGTTCCCTAATACAGAAGGGTCAATGACCCGGGAGCACAGATTTAATGAGAGGATAAGTTCTTTACACTGTGATTGTTTGAGATCAGGAATTCTTTGCCTATTAAGGAGTTGAAAACAGAATCAATCAGAGTTTAAAGAGCCATTGCCTCACGGCACCAGAGACCCGAGTTTGGGTGCTGTCTGTGTGGAGCTTGCACATTCTCCTAGTCACCATGTGGGTTTCCCCCAGCTGCTCTGGTTTCATCCCATATCCCAAAGACGTGTGGTTTTGAAGGTGATGAGGTCTCTGTAAAACTGCCCCTAATGTGGATGAGAAAGTGGGTAACATAGAACAAGTGTGATCAGGGTGATTAGTGGTTAACGTGGACCCAGTGGGCTAAAGGGCCTATTTCCATGCTGCATCGCTAAACTAAAACTAAATTGGTTAAGCATTTGTTTGGAAAATAATTAGCAAGGAGTATTGGAAAAGAGCAGTGAAATGGAATGGGTATTGACTGGATTTCTTCACAAAAAACCTGCCTTCAATTTGAAAGGCTGAATGTGCTCCAGTGATTCTCTGATTTTCCTTTTGCTTGTTGTTCAATAAATTGCACATTCTCACCATTTGACCGTGAAAACTAGGAGGATGTTGAATTTCTTTTGCAACAGTTCAATCGTAGCTGAAACAGGTGCCTGGTTTGATCTTGGGAAAGACAAAAAGTAGAAACAAAGAACTGCAGATTCTTTAAGAAGGAACTGCAGATGCTGGAAAATCGAGGGTAGACTAAAGTGCTGGAGAAACTCAGCGGGTGAGGCAGCATCTATGGAGCGAAGGAAATGGGCAACTTTTCGGGCAGAAACCCTTCTTCAGACTGATGTAGGGTTGGGGGGGTGGGGCACGGAGAAGAAAGGAAAAAGGAAGAGGAGGAGCCCGAGGGCTGAGGGAAATCGGGTCTGGGTGAGGATGTGGTCGTAGAGTTGGAGGGAAGGGGGAATCACAGAGGGGGATCAGTTAGAGAGGAGGTTGTAAAACTGTCTTCGGAGGGAGGAGGTGAACTTCTTCAAAGTAGGCATACCTTGAGGAGATATCGCAGTGGAGTAGACAAAGTGTTTAAGAAGGAACTTCAGATGCTGGAAAATTGAAACAGATGTTGGTTTACACCAAAGATAGACACAAAGTGCTGGGGTAACTCAGCGAGTCAGTCGGCAACTCTGGAGAGAGAGAGAGAGGATGGGTGATGTTTTGGGTTCTTCTGACAAAGGATTCCAACCCGAAACGTCACCCATCTTTTTCCTCCAGAGATGCTGCCTGACCCGCTGAGTTAGTCCAGCACTTTGTGTCTATCTTTGACCTTGGTAAAGATGCTACCAACTGAGGAAAGAATGGATCGACTGGGCTTATATTCACTAGAATTTAGAAGGACGAGAGGGTATCTTATAGAAATCTATAACATTCTTAAGGGATTGGACAGGCTGGATGCAGGGAAAATGTTCCCCATGTTGGTGGAGTCCAGAACTAGGGGGTCACAATTTAGGAATAAGGGGTAGGCTATTTCAGACTGAGACGAGGAAAAACTTTTTCCCCAGAGAGTTGTGAATCTGTAGAATTCTCTGCCACGAAGATAGTGGAGGCCAATTCACCAGATGTATTCAAGAGCGAGTTATAGTAGATATAGACTCTTAGGGCTAACGGAATCAAGGGATATGGGAGAAAGCAGGAACGGGTACAAATATTGGATGATCAGTCATGATCATATTGAATGGCAGTGCTGGCTCGAAGGGCTGAATGGTCTACTCCTTGCACCTATTTTCTACGTTTCTATGTATAACTTAAGTTCAAAGCTTACTGAGTTTGGTGAAGATGTGAAGAGAAAGCACATGGGGTAATAATCCCCTGTGACTCATGCCAATGGCCCAGATTGCCTTTTCCGCCTTTAGTCCAGGGGGAATTCAGTATAAGGCTGCCTGCCTGGAACCCACCTACTGAGCAGGTGATTGCAAAGGATTGGATATCAATCTTCATTCTTCTTTGACAAAAGTTGGGATTGTTTTTAAATTAAGGCAGATGTACAAAATAAATGTACTCCTGAAATATACTGAGATCAGATTCGAAAGAATGCTCCATGAATTGATAAAACCCTGAGGTATTCTGTCAGGGATATCACAAGCAGAATTAGAAGTGGAACATTAATTGTAAACCCATTTAGTAGGTCAAACCATGAAATTAATATGCTGCTTGGTGGAAAAGGACCCATTTATTCAAATGTAAGGAATGATTCTGTAGGGACAGATATTGAGACATTGAGAAGTCTTTTAAATAATGTTGTCCCTCAGTCATATTATTTGTTTTTGGAATAGGGGAGAGGTTTCATTCACAAAAAATAAAATCAAGATTTTCATTGAGGTGGGGGGGGTGCGATTGGGGGGGGGGGAGGTGAACACCAATGCCCCCCCCCGCCCCCCCCACGTGGGGACGATTGATTGGCTCCGACTGAGTGTAGCGGAAAGGAGAGGGAGAGGGTGAGGGAGGGTGGGGAAGGGGAGGAGGAGAAATGTTATTTAAACTGTGTTCAGTGGGGGAGTGAGATAGGGGATAGGTGAGGAGTGGAGGAGCAGGGAGAAAGATGTAGAGGAAGGGGGTAGGGAGGGGAGAGGGGTTAATGGGGTGGAGGGAGGGAGTGGACTGAGGGTAGGCAAAAGGAGAGGGTGAGGGAGGGAGTGGGTGAGGGTAGGAGGAGGGGGGAAAAAAGAGGCAGGGTGAAGAGGAGGGGGAGGGATTGATGGGGGATGAGGGGAAATGAACCTCAACTACGCAGTTGGGGGCTATGGGTGAGTGGTGGAATATTGCGTTGGGCGAACGGGTTACGTTGGGGGATCGGGTGAGTGGTGGAATATTGCGTTGGGGTAACGGGGCCCAATGGGTCCCACTTGGTCTAGTAAGCAATAAAGTCTTCTGACTCCATCACTTCACCTATGTCATCAACTACCAGGTGATATGCTCAATTAGAGTCATGGAGTGATACAGTGTGGAAACCGGCCTTTGGAGTGCTGGTGCAGGATTCCCTAAAAGTTAATCTGCAAGTCGAATCAGTAGTAAAGGTCGCAAACGCAATGCTGGCATTTATTTTGAGAGGGCTTAAATACAAAAACAGGGATATAATGCTGAGGCTCTATAAAGCGCTGGTCAGGTTGCATTTGGAATGTTGTGAGCAATTTTGGGCCCCATATCTAAGGAAGGGTGTGCTGGCTCTGGAGAGGGTCAAGATGAAGTTTACAAGAATGATACCAGGAACGAGTTGGTTTACATATGATGAGCATTTGACGCAGGGCTGCAAACACTCACGCTTTCGGCGTGAGAATCACGCCTTGGAGCAAATTCTCACGCCCTCACGCTCATGACCGAGTTCTCACGCTGAGTTCAGTCCCTGCGCCAGTTTGTCCCTTTGCGCCGGCTGCCAGCGATCTGTGCGTCGGCTGACGGTTGGCGTCTCTTCTCTTCTCTTTGGTCGAATGTGCAGCTGCCGGCAACAACAGCCAGAGAAGTAGTTGTCAAACATTGGGGGGGGGGGGCGACGACCGCAGTGAGGCCAAGCATCTAGGATTCGGACTACGGGCACACGGCCTGTAACTCGAAAAACCTGGAACAGAAGCCACGACCGCCCCCTCCCCTCAACACTAGCGGGCAGCAGCAACAGCAACGCTCTCACTGCAAGTTGCTTCAATTAAACCTCTCTCTCTCTCTCTCTTCCTTCTCCCCGCCCCCCCCCCCCCCCTTCTTCTCTCCACCCCCCCCCCCCCCCCCCCTTCTCCCTCTCAATACCTTCCCCGCCCACCACTCATTCTGTTGCAGGCGAGCCGACCTGGGAACGGGCCAACGAGCTGACCTGGGAACGGCAACCAGTCCCTGGGCACGCAGAATGCCAACTTGATCAGTATGGACAAATTGGGCCAGCCATGTACATGTTGTATAACTGACTCTGTGCAGATCTGAATGGGCTTGGAATTACCACTTAAGCAAAATTGCCCTCACTTTCCCCATTTTGATTCTTGAGATTAATATCCCTTTTCCCTGCTAACAGTGTTAGGGTACTTATGACGTAGAGTCAGGAAAGGGAACATATTTTTTTTTAGTTTGCTTTAATTTGTTAGTTGATTTTTTGTTGACTGCCATAATTTCTGAAATAGTCTTAAAGTAACTTAACTGTTCTAAAGCAGTAATGTGATTTTTGTCCAAACAATTGGAACTTGCATAAAATGTTTGAATTATTAGCAGGGCTGCCAACTCTCACGCATTGAGCATGAGACTCACGCATTTCACAAAATTCTCCTGCTCTCACGCTGATCACAAAATTATATAATGAGAATAGGACCTGTTTTGCTTAACAAATAGTGTAGGAAGGAATTGCAAATGCTAGTTTAAACTGAAGATACACGCTAAAAACTAGAAAAACTCAGCAGGACAGGCAGCATCTCTGGAGAGAAAGACCCTCAGCCTGAAGAGGTTGAAAACCAGCCATAAAACACAATGACTGGACATGTGTGTTATCCACCTAAGGGCAGAAATCAGAATCATGTGTTCATCTTTATTCACGTGACACCATAATAAATATATTACAGAAAAAATAATGTAATGGGGTGGACGGTGGTGCAGCGGTAGAGTTGCTGCCTTACTACCACATGGTTTTCTCTGGATATTCCAGCTTTTCCCATATCCAAAAGAAGTGCAGGTGTGGATGGAATTGGGTGTATGATAGATTGCTGGTCGCTGTGGACCTGGTGGGCGGAAGGGCCTGTTTCCATATATATTTTTACATATATATCTTAATTTCATTGAACCATATATGATTGAATATGTGGCATTGTTTTTGTCTTGTTTCTATATTCAAAGGGTAAGGTTGAAACCGTCTGAAGAAGGGATTTGGCCCGAAACGTTGCCTATTTCCTTCACTCCATAGATGCTGCCGCACCCACTGAGTTTCTCCAGCAATTTTGCCTACCTTCGATTCTCCAACATCTGCAGTTCCTTCTTGAACAAGGTTGATTGATTTTTTGTGCAGAACCGTTATGGAAGCCTTGATTTGACGGCACTGGGCCTGTACTCACTGGAGATTGGAAGGAGGAAAGGGGACCTCATTGAAACGTACAGAAAGGCTTGGATAAAGTGGAGATGATGTTTCCACTAGTGGGAAAATCTCGACTAGAGGTCTGAAAATTAAAAGACGTTCTTTTAGGAAGGAGATGAGAAGGAATTTCTTTAGTCAGAGGGTGGTGAATCTGTGGAATTCTTTGCCAGAGAAGGCTGTGGAGGCAAAGTCAGTGGGTATATTTAAGGCAGAAATAGATAGGTTCGTGATTGGTGCAGGTGTCAGAAGTTATGGGGAGAAGGCAGGAGAATGGGGTTAGGAAGGAGAGATAGATCAGCCATGACTGAATGGCGGAGTAGACTCGAAGGGCTGAAAGGCCTAATTCTACTCCTATCACTTATGATCTTATGACCTCTCCTGCAAGGCAAAGGTGACTGCATATTCCTTGTGGTGATGCCGTGTGATCGCTTGTTGCAAGATATTGGGATTTGCAGCATCCATGGCAGTCTCTGCTACTGCTCAATCAACGTCAGAATTAACCAAATTGTGTGTGTTTTGTTTTTCACCGCGACTCATTCGCTTCTTCAAGAACCCTGCAGAAATGCTGATCCTATCCATGCATATTTCTGAACTATGGTAAAACCTAAAGATCTGTCATTCTGGCAAGGAGCACATTTAAAAAAAATAGGCCAAAGAAATCAGCAGGAACATTAAAGTCCGCAGCTCATTCTCTGCCATTAATGTTCAAAGGATAAATCACCAAGGTTATATTATCCACGCATTCTTCTAAGGCAATTGTTATTGACTGTTCATCTAAAATAGATTTAACCATCATAAATACATTTAATTTCATCTGTGTGACAATATTTGCTAATCCAAGCCATCCATAGATACTTCATTTAAGAAAGAACTGCTGATGCTGGAAAAATCGAAGATAGACAATAAATGCTGGAGAAACTCAGCGGGTGAGGCAGCATCTATGGAGAGAAGGGATAGATGATGTTTCGGGTCGAGACCCTGCTTCTTCTTCTTCAAATAACATCGCCTATTCCTTCTCTCCAAAGATGCTCCTTCACCCTCTGAGTTTCTCCAGCATTTCTTGTCTTCCATAGATACTTCCATGGTTTCTCCGGTTTGTTTTACATTTGTCTGGTCAACTTTGTACATTTGTTCTACTTTTGCAGTTACTTGATGTTCATTTTCTTTTAAAATACTGCTTAAAACTAATTCTTCCAAATGCATTTTTTTCAGTCAGGCTGTTCAATGTTTGGAATGGTTTCAACATTAAGTGTTTGTACAAACCAAAATAATATTGTTTTCTCTCTCATTTTTAATTTGACCATGGTGAAGTTTGAAATGTTTTAATAAAATCATAACACTTAGTGCATAAGATGGAGATTCATAGAGTCATAGAATGATACAGTGTGGAAACAGGCCCTTCAGCACAACTTGCCCACACCGGCCAACGTGTCCCAGCTACACCAGTCCCACCTGCCTGCATTTGGCCAATATCCCTCCAAACTTGTCCTATCCATGTACCTGTCTAACTGTTTCTTAAATGTTGGGATAGTCCCAGCCTTAACTACCTCCTCTGGCAGCTTGTTCCATACACCCACCACCTATTGTGTGAAATAGTTACCCCTCAGATTCCTATTAAATATTTTCCCCTTCAACTTAAACCTATGTCCTCTGGTCCTCGATTCCCTACTCTGGGCAAGAGATTCTGTGCAACTACCCGATTTATTCCTCTCAAGGTTTTATACACCTCTATAAGATTTAAAATATAAATGATGATTTGCGCCAACAGTATTGACTGATTCATGTAAAGTGCACTGTTTTAGTTATTTGAGATTGTCAGTTTGGTTCGCATTTATCATCAAGTGGTTTGTTCTTGTTCCGTATACTTGCAACATTCCATTGGATTCTATCTCGGAAAATCACCCCATTGCCATCCATCAAATGAATTTTGCAACAAAGTCTAACAAGCTGACGTCCGAATGTAGCAAGTTTAATGCTACGAGCAAGGGATGAATTTCGGAGCAAATATCTTTTACGATACCATACGATACCATACAAATTATTTATCCCAGGAGGGAAATTGATCTGCCAACAGTAAAAAAAACACAAAATACATGTGTGATTAAATTAAAGTGACGAGTGGAAAGGCTTGTGGGATGTGCAAATATTGGGGAGGGTGGGGAGGGGGGGGGGGGAGGGGGGTGGAGGAGGGAGGGAGGAATTGAGGAGGGAGGGGAGTCGGTCTCAGATACTTCTCACTCAGAAGGTAAGTTCAATTGAAAGGCAAAGTGTTTTACGTAAAACATATTTTCAGTTGAGCAGAAATGCAGCACAGAACAGGCCCTTCGGTCCGCCGACTCCGTGCTGACCAGCGATCACCCCATACTTGAAGCATTGTTAGACAATTCAACATATCTAAATATATGGCACAACAGAAGGTGATCTTAAAACTTTAAATATGATTAAATAATTCACATTGTCACAAAGGATGTATTGTAGAATTGTTGGTAATTAAACAATGAGTTTGGTGATAGGTCTTTCTAATCTCAAAACAGAGAGAAAAAAATCCCGTACCTGGAGTGGTCCTGCTCCAATGACAAACTTTGGAAGATTTGCAGCTCTCCCCATGTAAAGTTTTAGTTGGGGTCGGTGTTTCGGGTCTTATTTTATGCGGCTGGAAGACATACTATGAGCCCATAGAGGTGGGCTGTAGAGGCTTTGCAGGACGCTCACTCTGCAAAGGCCTCAACCAGTTGGGCATTACGGGACTGGCAAAGAAGAGGGCCATTCAATCCGCAAGCGAAGCCGCAGAGAAAGCCACTAGGTGGCTTTGGATTAAGAGGGCTGATCCGTGGGCGGTTGCTGCTAGGACGTAAGTCGGGGCCTGATCAACCCCGGCTGGGTTGCCTGGGCGAGGGTGTGACCCAAAACACCCGATGACCCCAGATCACATCACTGAGGATGCGTCCCAGCACATCTTGAAGATGTATCTTTCACACATACAATGTGTCTTGGCTTGCACTTTCTGGATTGCAAGATGCAATCTCTAGGTTTGTACATCAATGTCCATCCACTTTATTTTTAAATGACACAAAGTGCTGAAGTAACTCAGCAGGTCAGACAGCATTCCTGGTGAGCATGGACAGGTAGCGTTTTGTGTCGGGGCCCTTCTTCGGGCCTTGTTCCATATTCCTACACTGTCCATCCGTTGTTTATCTTTCCAAAAAGCAACATTAGGCCATGCAGGCCAATTGCATACGACACACAAAGTTCACAAACATGTTGCCGTGTTTCTGGCGCCGACAAAGTTACAAAACGTGCTCATTAGAGCCACGTTGGTCGCTCTTCGTTCGTGGTCTGCAATCACCCTCCCCCCACAATTTTGAAATTGTGAATCTGTGTCCAAATAGGTGAACAAAAACAATCTTATAATCGATCATGCTCATTAGTTGACAGAGCAGCATTAGACCATTCGGATCATCAAGTCTACTCCGCCATTCAATCATGGCTGATCTATCTTTCCCTCTCAACCCCATTCTCCTGCCTTCTTCCACAATGACTCCTGACACCCTTACTAATCAAAAATCGTTCAATGTCCACCTTAAAAAAAAGATCCATTTGATATATCACCTCATATCATTCACAAATAAGAGTAAATTACTTTGAATGTTTATTTTCTGTTTTCTGTGTTGCAGCCAGCTTGCTATCTATTTTTTACATCTCCTATTTCCCACATGCACTGACCTTAACCTTAAATCTACAACGTGGTATCTTATTGAAAGTTTTTATTTAATACCACCCACCTCTTCGTTCGCTTACTTCTTCAAAGAATTCAATAAAATTGGGTTGCGTAACCTATACTTTCAAAATCTCTGCAAAATTTCCTTTATTACGCCTTCAGCTTCTAGATGTTTTTCTTTTAGTAAAGTTTCTATGAACTTTCTATTATCAATGCTAAGCTAATTAGTCTTGCGTTCCCCACATCTGTTCTTTCAAATGTATAAATGGCTTTAGCTGTCAGCAAGTCCATTGGCATTATTCCCTTCACAAATGAAATTTCATTAAAACGCAATATGCCCGATATCAGAAGGGCAACACAGCGGCGCAGCGGGAGAGTTGTTGCCTTACAGCGTCAGAGACCCGGGTTCGCTCCTGACTAAAGGTACTGTCTGTACGGAGTTTGTACTTTCTCCCCGTGACCTGCGTGGGTTTTCTCTGGGTGCACCGGTTTCCTCCCACACTCCAAGGATGTACAAGTTTGTAGGTTAACTCAGCAGGACAGGCAGCATCTCCGGAGAGAAGGAATGGGTGACGTTTCGGGCCAAGACCCTTCTTCAGGGTGATGTCAGGGGAGTTGGCGGGGCAGAGATAGGATGTAGTCGGGGAACTGGGAAGGTGGAGGGGATGGAGAGAGAGGGAAAGCAATTGCTATTTGAAGTTTGCAGGCTAATTGGCTTGGTAAAAATTGTAACGTCTCTTGTGGGTACGACAGCGTTAGTGTGTGGCGATCGCTCTTTGACGCAGACACGGTGAGCCGAAGGGTCTGTTCCCATTCTGTATCTCTAAACCTAATTTAAAATTAAAATCAATTTATTATGGCTAAATTAGCAATTAAGTTGACGCGGTGGGGTATTTATCATTCTCTGAGGAGAAAAAGATTATGTTGTATATATGTCGATATTTTTAGTACATACCTCAACTGATTTTAACACTCCGAATATTGAAATATCTGTCAGTTTATGAGGAGCAAGGCCTTGTAAAGGGGAATGAATCTCAGCATACAGAATGAAGAGGTAAAGGTCTGAAATTATAACTATTTATATTGTTCATCAAGAAGGGCAGCACGGTAGCGCAGTGGTAGAGTTGCTGCCTTACAGCGCCAGAGACCCGAGTTCAGCTCTAACAATGGGTGCTGTCTGTATGGAGTTTGTACGTTCTCCCTGTGACCGCATGGGTTTTCTCCGGGTGCTCCAGTTTCCTCCCACATCTCAAAACGTGCAGATTTGGCGGTTTATTGCCTTCCGCAAATTGTCCCTAGTGTGCAGTAGAACAGAACTGGTGAATGGTTGATCGTTGATCGTTGGCCGGCATGGAGTTGGTGGGCCGAGGGGCCTGTTTCCACGCTTAGCTCTCTAAACTAAACTGAACAAAAGTGGAATCAGTCTGAAAGAGGTTCTCGACCCTAAACGTTACCTATCCATGCTGCAATATACGCTGAATCACTCCAGCACTTTGTGTCTTTTTTTGAATCCCAGCATCTGCATTTTCTTGTTTCTACTCTCTAATTTATTCTACTTCCCCTGCTTCTTATTCTTAATCTGTTTTTATTTTATTTTCATTCCTTCCTTTTGTCAATGAGGAAGGTACAGTTGTTCTGATAGGAACTGTATAAATGTGGATAACTATATGTAACATTTTTAACAGTTCACTAGATGTTGGTGAGACCGCATTTGTTCTGTTCTGGGCACCATGTTATAGGAAAGATGTTGTCAAGCTGGATAGGGTACAGAGAAGATTTACGAGGATGCTGCCAGGACCAGAGGGTTTGAGCTATAGGGAGATGATGGGTAGGCTGGGATTTTATTCTTTGGAGTGCAGGAGGATGAGGGGAGATCTTATAGAGGTGTAAAAAATCATGCAAGGAATAGATCGGGTAGATGCACAGAGTCTCTTGTCCAGAGTACATGAATTGAGGACAGGAGGACATGGGTTTAAGGTGAAGGGGAAAAGATTTAATAGGAATCTGAGGGTTAACTTTTTCACACAAAGGGTGGTGGGTGTATAGAACGAGCTGCCAGAGGACATAGTTGAGGCAGGGACTATCCCAACTTTTAAGAAACATTTAGACAGGTGCATGGACAGGACAGGTTTGGAGGGATATTGGCCAAACGCAGGCAGGTGGGACGAGTGTAGCTGGCTGGTGTGGGCAAGTTGGGCTGAATGGCCTTTTTCCATGCTGTATCACTCTATGACTCTGTGACACTATAACCTTCCACTGAATTGTGGCTCATAAATCTCTGTGGTTTTGATTTATGAAGAAAATCTTGCTGAATGTTTTATAAACCACCCGCAGATAACCAAATTAAACGTGACACTGCAAGACGCTAAGATTCTGTTGATAGAATGAAGTCTATACATTTTTTTTTTGTCAAGACTTACTCCAGCTTTAATCATCCCCGCCTCTGGCACTCGTTCCTCTCAGGGACTAATTTGTGGTGCAGTGTGAATGGTCGCCTGATTAACGGCTGCAGCTGTTATGCTCTCTTTGACGTCTTCCCTACCTTATCAACCATTCACTTTCTTCCCCCTCTCCCTCCCCCCCCCCCCCACCCACCCCCTCCAAGCATCTATTCTGCCACCTTTTTCACTAGGCACTATAGTGGTGCAGTGGTAACATTACTGGACTGGTTATCAGAGGCCTAGGATTGACTAATCCAGGAGTCTAGCGTTCGCGCTTGGGGACTAGTTTCGAAACCCTCCCTTGGCAGCTGTGGAACTTTCAACGTAGTTCATAATCTATGAATTGAGTTCGTAATTAATGGACTGGAAAGGTTCAGAAACATAGAAACATAGTAAATAGGTGCAGGAGTAGGCCATTCGGCCCCTTTGAGCCAGCACCGCCATTCAATATGATCATGGCTGGTCATACAAAATCAGTAATGTGAAGAGAAAGAGGTTAGTTAAAAAAAACAAATGTAGGTCCCCTTGCATTCCTGCTTTTTCCCCACTAAGGAAGACATCCCTTGATTCCTTGAGTTGGTGTGATGGGTAAATGGAATAGATTAAAGGCCGATAAATCCCCAGGGCCAGAGCTAAAATCTAACTCTCATCTTGAAAACATCCAGAGAATTGGCCTCCACTGCTTTCTGTGGCCGAGAATTCCACAGGTTCACAACTCTCTGGGTGAAAAAGTCTTTCCTCATCTCAGTCCTAAATGGCCTACCCTTTATTCTTAAACTGTGACCCCACTCAAAGAGGGGTCTAGAGGGATATGGGCCAAATGCGGGCAGGTGGTTCCAGTGTGGATGTCCAGTAAGTTGTGTCGAGTGGCCTACGACTCCATAACTCTTGAATTAAAAAGATTACGAGAGCGATGATGAGCACAGAGCTGTCGTGACTTCGCTCACCGTCCCCTGTCACTGGCTGCTGCTGCTTTCGGTTGGCAGAGATGTGTAGCATGCCGCAGATCAAACTGGGAGAGTCTGTCCACCTGTTTCACGTAATGTGCAGGACTCCTGGATGGGTGCAGGCAATGGAATCTCTTTTTTTGTGTTAGAGGAGCTTTGGCTTTCTCACCACAATGATTCTGACATTTGTGTGGTTCCTGTTGTCGAACGAGACAATGCTGCTGCAGTTGGCGAGCGCGCTGATACCAGCAGCCAAGGGTGTTGAAAATAATTGCTGTCCCCAAGGATCTCTCCCCTTGGACCGCGCTGGCCACTGATCGTGTCTGGCAGTGCTGCCTCTTTGAGGATGAAGGTAACACATGTGGCTCTGCAAACAAGGCACTGATCCTGCAGACATCTCTTTTGAATGGTGCACTGCAAACCTGAACACTGAACATCCTCTCCCCATCGAGGGAACGGTCCAGGCTATCAAAGGAAATCCCACAGAAGCCAGTGGGGTCAACGGTGAGCCACAGTCAAGGGATGAAGACAATGGTGATTAAATTCGCAGCCCGAAGTGCGGCATGTTTGTCACTGAAATCAAAGGAGGCTAAATCGTTTGTTGTCCTTTTTTTTTGACTGGAGAGCAGTAAAGGATCTGAAGCTGCAGTTGGAACATGTGCAGTGGCTAAAGGGCGGCACGGCGGCACAGCGCCAGAGACCTGAGTTTGATCCTGACTATGGGTGCTGTCTGTACGGAGTTTGTGCGGTCTCCCCGTGACCTGCGTGTGTTTTCCCTGGGAGTCTTGGTTTCCTCCTGCACTCCAAAGACGCACAGGTTTGTAGGTTAATTGGCTTCGGTGACATTGTAAATTGTCCCTAGTGTGTGTGTGTGTAGGCTAGCGTTAATGTGCCAGGAACGCTGGTCAGCGTGGACTCGGTGGGCCAAAGGTCCTGTTTCCGCGCTATTTCTCAACTAAACTAAACCAATACATTGGCTACACTTAGTTTTCCAGAAGCATTTGATAAAATGTCACATCTTTAGAAAAAAAAAACGTTGTCAATGACCTTGGTTTCCATGGTGGGAACAATCTAGGCTCAAGAGGTAGTTGAAGCACTCTGCGTCGATCAGTAAACACCGCGTGTGGAAAATTCAACCTACAAATAGGGAAAAGTCTACATGATATTGATGTGAAGAGGGACCTTGGGGTCCGAGTCCACAGATCCCCAAAAGCAGCAACACAAGTAGAAAGAGCGGTAAAGAAGGTGTAAGGAAGTCTTGAAGGATATCAATCAGCTGCCAACATGGGCAGAGAAGCGGCAGATGCAGTTTAATCCGAGGAAGTATGAGGTGTCGCAACTTGCGAGGTTGAACCTATACGGTTAATGGTAGGACCCATAACAGCTTCGAGGTAGAGAATGTGTAGGGGGTGGATGCCAAAATGGGGATAAGATAGATCTAAGATGTGTGTGAATCGGTGATCAATGGTTGGCGTGGATTGATGGGGCATCGGGCCTGTTTCCATGCTGCATCTCTGAACTGGAATACATTGGAGAGTGCAACATCTTCTTTCGTGTCCATCATCTATGTTTCAAATGTTCGGCCAGGCTCTTGCACAGTGAACGGCTTTCTCGTTTCCACCGCTGGATCTTCCAGGCAGCATCGTTCACCTAGAAGTGGGCATCCCAGTAGGTGTGGCATGGATTGGACAGATGGTCCACATTCACATTCTGTGTCTGCCACATCTGCATAGTCCCATTTGCTCATATTGGTCTTGCATCGGCCCATCCCTGTACGAAGCCCATTGAGGGACTTCCGGGTCTTCCAGTCATAGAAGGTGGTGACTCTGAAGGCTGTTTGATGATTGAAAATGTTTTGCTTCCTCTCCACCCGAATCCCTCTGAGTGATCAGTTATTGCCACACCAATGCTTCCGGTAATGGAAAGTTGTCAATCGTCGGGTATTCGTCAAATATTGTAAACATTTCTGCAGCTCAATAAAGGCAAGAGCATTCCTTGTTAATTAAAGCATACTCCATAGACTTCCTGGACGTGTTTCCGTCACTTGCAATGAATTCTGAAGGTGTCCAGTCAATTCTTCTGATGTCTGTGGAGTGTAACTATAGTTAGCAACCATATCTAAAATATAGCATCGTATTCCACACATGATGTTGTATAAACAGCATGAATTGTGTTTTTGATCTCTACTTGTATCCAACTGAAAGAAATAGGTGTTGCATAAAAGGTTGCCTCACTAAGTACATACCTGACACCAATGAAGCACCTGTCTTATTAATGGGGCGTACATGGGAGTTAAATATTGGTCAGGATTTCACCTGGAAATGATCTGCACCAGTTTTTACCTCGACTTGCGCATTATTTGTGCAAAACAAACTGGCACTAGTGAATCCAAATTCTAAACTGGTCGTATTAAAATGAATGCAATAGCAAAACACAATATCGGCATCATGTGCTTATTACTATCTCTCTTATTAAAACGTGAAATCAATGTAGGAAGAGAAAAATGCAATAATTTGAACAAGATTGTGATTGAAAACATGCCAAGTGTCAAGTCTTTCTTTTTTAAATACAGCATGTTGTCCTGACTAATATTTATCTCAACCATTAACTACAGAAGCAAATTATCCTGTTATTATCTTACTCTTTTGTGTGTAGGATCGCATTGTTCCCAAATTAACTGCTGTGTTTCTGACAAGTTTGAAGAATTTCATTATGTGCGAGGGATACAGTGAGATTACAAAATAAGTGCTGATATGAGAAGATCTTTTTCTCTTGAAGGGTGGGGATTGGGCTCGTCAATGTGATGAGTCCATTGCCTACCTCTTTTAGGGCAACATCAATTAATTAGGCATTGGCCAGTTGATGTCGGCACCGCAATATATATAGTTTAGTTGAGAGATATAGTGTGGATACAGGCCTTTCGGCCCACCGGGTCGGCGCTGACCAGCGACCCCCCGTACATTAACACTATCCTACACTGGAGACAATTTACCATTTTTACCAAGCCAATTAACCTACAAACCTGCACGTCTTTTGAGTGTGGGAGGAAACCGGACATCCCAGTAAAAACCCACTCAGGTCACGGGGAGAAGGTACAGAGAAGCGCCCGTAGTCAGGATCGAACCCGGGCCTCTGGCACTGTGAGGCAGTAACTCTACCGCTGCGCCACTCTGGTTGAACACATCGAACAAGTCATGCTCAACTCGTAACTGCTTTGGCTTGCTCCCAAATACCAAAGACATGCAGATTGTTTGGTTAATTGGCCACGGATCATTTGCCTCAAGTGTCGAGTGTCTGGTGGGGAGTCGATGGGGATGGGGGTGGAATAAAAACAAGTCAGAGAAATGCAAAGGAGGGGGCAGCACATTCAGTGCAAAGGGCCATTTTCCAGGCTCTGTGACTTTCTGAATCAAAGACTACCAGCTGTGCCACAAGGCCTCCCCTAGATTTTTCTTTAGCTTAGTTTAACGATACAGCATGGAAACAAGCCCTTCGGCCCACCGAGTCAGTGCTGACCAACAATCACCCATACATTAGCTCTGTGTTATCCCAGTTTTGCATCCTACACAGTGGGGACATAATACAGAAGCCAATTAACTAATAAACCTGCCCATCTTTGGAATGTGGGAGTAAACCGGAGCACCCGTAGGAAGCCCACATTTCCTTCGGCCCACCGAGTCCACGCCAACCAGCAATCCCCGTACATTAAAGGGCCTGTCCCACCAGCATGCGATTGGATGCATCTAGCGCGACCAACCATGGTCGCTAGAGGGGTACGGCCTCGCGGGGCCGGTCCCAATTCGAACCGCGGAGGCGTCTGGAGTTGTGCAGGACTGGTCCCGACATCCTACTCACCGATCAGCTGGGAAGGAGGCGGGCCGACTGAATTTGGACGTCGCACGGCGTCTGGCGGTGACGTCATCACGCAACGCCACACGCTAGGCGTACGCCGTCAAGATGCTGCGTCCGCCCTCAATGCGCCTGCGGGCCGACAGGCCGTTGCTGCGCGGGATTTTTGGACAGTGCAAGATTTTTGGAGCCCCGCACGATGTCAGGACCAGCCCCGCACAACTCCATACTTCTCCGCCGATCGAAGTGGGACCGACCCCGTGAGGCCGTACGCTTGGTCATGCTAGACGCATGCAATCGCATGCTGGTGGGACAGGCCCTTAACACTATCCTACACACACAATGGGGACAATTTTTACCAAGCCAATTAACCTACAAACCTGTACATCTTTGGAGTGTGGGAGGAAACCTGAGATCCCGGGGAGAACCCATGTAGGTCACGGTGAGAACGTACAGACAGCACCCATAGTCAGGATTGAACTCAGGTCCCTGCACTGTAAGGCAGCAAGTTTACCTCTGTGCCACTGTAGGAGAGAAATTGAGAGAAAGGTGATCACGCATGCATTGATGTTGCAGAGGAAATATACTTAAGAATTGGTTGGAGATTGTTGACTTAAGGCATTAGGCTTCAGTTCATCCTGATGAACTCCAGCAGCTATATTCAAGAGGTGAGATGATTGATCCCGAACAACAAGTATCTCCATTTAACCGAGATGCGACTTGTGCTAGAGCAGATTTTATTTCGATTGCAATTAACCTTGCTGTTATTAGGATGCTAGGATGCTGCACTGACTGAATTGCTAACTTCATTTCATCACTGCTTTTCAGACTCTTTGCCTTCAGCTGAGACTATGATACTAATGAGACCTGAAACTAAGTGGACCAGTCACAGCTCAGACTGAGTGTCAGTAAACAACATATCGTGGTGACTGCGTACCATTTGCTGGCATTGTTGCTGACACCCTTTGTCAGTTGCTGATGCTGGAGTATAATGCGACTGGGCAGTAATAAGGCATGTTGAACAAACTGGACCATTCATTATACTGTGTTGGGCAGTGTTACCTCAGCTACTATGGAAATATGTGGTGTGCCAGGGTTGAGCATCTTGATATGTTACACGAACATCTTCCAATCTTCCAGACTTTTGCTGAGGCTGAACTTTCTCTCTTAAGGGCCTGTCCACTTTCACGGCCTAACTCATGACCACTGCCGAGTTTGCCCTTGACTCATACTCGCAGCATGGTCGTCACGAGGCTGTAGGAGGTCGTAGGTAGGTCGTGAGGCTAGTTGTAGGTACTCATGGCATCAAGTAGGTCGGGCCGTTTTTTCTAGATGATAAATGTCCATGAGTAAAAAAGGTCATGAATTAGGTCATGAAAGTGGGACAGGCCCTTGAGAGCGGATATTGTTAGAAGAAGGGTCTCAATGCGAATCGTCATGCATTCCTTCTCTCCAGAGTTGCTGCCTGTCTTGCTTAGCTGCCTGTTTAGTTTAATTTAGAGATACAGCGCAGAAATAGGCCCTTCAGCCCACCGGGTCCACGCCGACCAGCGATCTCCGCACATTAACACTATCCTACACCCACTAGGGACAATTTATTTTACATGTATACCAAGCCAATTAACCTACAAACCTGTACCACTTTGAAGTGTGGGAGGGAACCGGAGATCTTGGAGAAAACCCATGCAGGTCACAGGGAGAACGTACAAACTTCGTACAGACAGCACCCGTTGCAGGGTTGAACCCGGGTCTCTGGCGCTGTGAGGCAGCAACTCTACCGCTGCGCCACCGTGCCACCCTTGGCAATTCCAGTAAGACACGTGGTTATCAAAATAAAACCACAGGATTTGCAATTCACATCAATGACTATATATTTGGACAGATTTACATGAAATGAACAAAATCCATACTCAATAGAAAGTCTAATTATATGATTATAGATATATATAATAAAAATATGATTCAATCTAACCTTTTGCTGTTTCCATAACCATTCTGGTTTACGTAAAACTCTGTCCTTTCCTCTCATCTCTTTAAGTATTATTTTACTGCTTTCATTGCTTTTATTTGATGAACCGTTCTATGCATCGTGACCTTCAGGATTTCAAATACCCTCCTAATACCACACCAATTCGCTAAATATCACGGATTTAAATCATACAGCCTGTAACATTGTGAAATAATTAGCATCTTATTATTTCTTAAAGATTGTGAGAAATGTTTAAAAATGCTAGCGTCTTAAAAATGAGCTTTCATCTCAGCTGGCGCGTTAAAGACAGGTTTTGCATTGATCTAACACCTTTTACAATCTCATCTGAAGTGTAATCTCTGCTGTAAGGGTTATATTTATTGCATTGATATGTAATTATTGTGTTATACAGCTCTTGCTATTTCTCTATTGATTTGCTAGATATTGATGTTGCTGGCAAGACCAGCATATGCTGCTCATCCCTAATTGTATTGAAGAAGGCAATGGACCTCACCACTCTCTATGAGTACGACCAAAACCACTTGCCCCGCACATCTCCTTCAAACCTTGGACTTTTGCCCATTGCATTCCATCTTGAAAATAATAAAGGGCCTGTCCCACTTGGCGATCTTTTGGCGACTGCCCGCGTCATATCAGTGTCGGCAAAAGATTTCGAACATTTCAAAATCCAGCGGCGACAAAAGAAATGTTGCGGCATTTGAAAAAACACCGCGCGTCATTCGTCATCACACCGTTACTTTTTCGGCGACCTGATATGTCAGTCAATGATGCCGGCAGTCGCTGAAAAAAATCACCAAGTGGGACAGGCCCTTAAAAGATAGACACAAAATGCTGGAGTAATTCAGCGGGACAGGCAGAATTTGTGGAATTCTCTGGCACAGAAGGCAGTGGAGGCCGATTCACTGGATGCATTCAAAGGAGAGTTAGATAGAGCTTCTAGGGTTAGCGGAATCAAGACCTATGGGGAGAAGGCAGGATTGGAGTATTGATTGTGGATGATCAGCCATGATCACATTGAATGACGGTGCTGGCTCAAAGGGCCGAATGGCCTACTTCTGCACCTATTGTCTAAGTATTGATGTATCTGAAGAGAAGGAATAGTGATGTTTCGTGTCGAGATCCTTCTTCAGACTGAGAGTCAGGAGAGATGGAAACTAGTGTACAAAGAGCATGTAAGGTGTAAAACGGGCAGATCAAAGCAGAAGATGATCACGGAAATATGCAATGGTTCATTGTTGGCTGAAGGGAAGGTGACAACGGACCATACAAACAATAACATTAATCTGGAGGACAGTGAAACTAGTCGGAGGACTAGGCTGGGGGAGAGATGGAGAGAGAGGGAAAGCAAGGGTTAATTGAAGTTAGAGAAATCATTATTGGGTTCTAAACTGCCCAAGCAAAATATGAGATGCTGTTCCTCCAATTTGCATTTGGCATCACTCTGGCAGTGGTTATTAGACTTGAGTAACATGTTTACAGGACAGGTAGACAAAAGTGCTGGAGAAACTCAGCGGGTGCAGCAGCATTTATGGAGAGAAGGAAACAGGCAACGTTTTGGGCCGGAAACTCTTCTTCAGACTCAGGACATCTAAATGCACAGCTAAACTAATGATTTACTTGTTGTGTAGCCATACGCAGTAGTCAACTGTAATAAACTAGTGAGATTAATAACTAAAACCAACATAGTACAAAAGATCATTAGACATAGGAGCAGAATTAGGCCATTCAGCCCATCAAATCTGCTCCACCATCCAATTATGGATGACCTACTTTTCCTTCTCAATTCCATTCTCCTGTCTTCTCCCTGTAACCTTTGACACCCTTACTGGTCAAGAACCTATTCATCTATATTTTTAAAATACCCAATGACGTGGCCACCACAGCCATCTGTGGCAATGAATTCCACAGATTTACCAACCTTCAGCTAAAAAAGCTCCCCCTCATCTCCCTTCTTTTTTTTTGAATATATATTTTTATTAGAGTATTTAGACAGTGATTTAGCAAACATATGTTATGATAGCAATATTTCATGTTCAACGAGCATACATTATTAATATTATTAAGTGTATCATTTTGACTCTAATAGTTTTTTTTTATAAAGAGAGGAGAACAGTAAGAAAAATAAAATAAAAATCAACATCGAAAAAGAAAATCATAAAGAAAGGAATAATTTACTATTAATACATCGTAGGAGATAAGATCAAGGAATATAAAATATAACTTTTCATCTATTCCTAAATCCAAGTTTCAGTTAAGGTTCCCTGCCGAACCATTCTACCCTTTTAAGTAATCAATGAAAGAAGACCATATTCTAACGAAAACTTATTGTTTGTCCATTAAGGCAAATCTGATTCTTTCCAGATGTAGGGTCTCCGACATTTCCGTAATCCACATATTAGTTGTGGGGGATATAGGGCCCTTCCAAAATTTTAATATTAGTTTCTTCCCAATTATTATACTGTAATTTAGGAAATTTTTTTGACTTGTTGTAAGAGTTAAACTTTGTTCTGATGTTCCAAGTATTATAAATTTCGGGTCCGGATCCAGTTTAGTATTAATAACTTCAGAAGTTATTCTAAAAATCTCAGTCCAGAAATTCTTAATTTTTATACAATTTGCAAAGGTATGTGTTAAGGTAGCCTCTGGATGTTGACATTTATCACAGGTAGGCGATATTTGTGGAAAAATTCTATTTAATTTAACTTTGGAATAATGTAATCTATGTAAAACGTTAAATTGTGTTAGAGCATGTCTGGAGTTTAGCGAGCATTAATGTATGTATTGTAAACTTTTGTCCCATATATCTTTCGTTATGGATTGATTTATTTCATTTTCCCATGTTTGTCTACATGATTCCGTCGATGGTATCTCACTATCTAAAAGGGTATTGTAAATATAAGTTGTTAATTTTTCTGTGTTAGGATGTTTATTCAGACATTCATCTAGGATTTCTGGTTCCCTATTCCTATAATCTTGTGTATTTGACCTAACATAATCTCTGAGTTGTAGGTATCGAAAAAAAGTATTTGAGTGTAATCCATAAATCTGTTGCAGTTCCTGAAATGAGAGATAAGTGCCTTTCTTATAAAGGTGTTCCACCCTTTTGATTCCATAGTTTTTCCATTGTATAAAGCCTTTATCTAGCATGGAAGGTTTGAATAAGGGGTTGTTTACAATAGGGAGACAGAGTGGTATATTATCCAGTTTTAGGGCCTTTTTAAGTTGTTTCCAGATTCGTGTACCACTATATATTATAGGGTTTTCCCCATATGTTTTTTTGTGCAATTTTGTCGGTGCAAATATAATCGAACCGATTTCAAAGGTTAGACAGTCCTCCTTTTCCATCCTTAACCATTCTGGTTGTTGATCTATTTCTTCCAGCCAAAAATTCATGTTTTTAATATAAACTGCCCAGAAATAAAACAAAAAGTTTGGTAGAGCTAAACCTCCATTAATCTTTGATTTACATAAATGTTTTTTATTTATTCTATGATTCTTGTAGCCCCAGATGAAACTTGTAACAGTAGAGTCTACTTTAAAAAAAAAAGATTTTGGAATATATATCGAGATTGATTGAAATAGGTACAATAATTGCGGTAGAAAAATCATTTTTATAGCATTAATTCTACCGAACAGTGAAATAGGAAGTGTTTTCCAGTATTGAATATTCTTATTTAGTTTATTCATTAAAGGTGGAAAATTTGATTTAAATAAAGAACTATACCCCTTAGTTACATAAATACCTAGATATTTAAATTTTTCGTCAACTATTTTAAAAGGTGATTGTTGTAGTATATGTAAATTATGATCCGTTATTGACATGATTTCGCTTTTATTCCAATTAATTCTATATCCTGAGAAATGACCAAATTGAGTTATTAGATTTAATAAATTTCGAATACTAATTTCCGGCTTTGTAATATATATTAGTACATCATCTGCATATAGAGAAATTTTATTCATTGTATCTTTAGTATTGTACCCATGTATTTCTGGATTAGATCTGACATTTTCTGCAAGTGGTTTAATTGCTAAAGCGAATAATAATGCAGATAACGAACATCCTTGTCTACAACCTCTGGAAAGATTAAATTTAGTTGATAGCATTTGATTTGTTAGTATTCTAGCTGTTGGGTTAGAATATAACAATTTAACCCATGCACAGTACTTCTCTCCCAATTGAAATTTTTCCATCACTGAAAATAAATATGGCCATTCTACTTGATCGAAGGCTTTTTCAGCATCTAGCGATATAATTGTTAGGTCTGCATTAGCAATTCTGTTTGAATATATAATATTAAACAATCGTCTAAGATTATAAAATGAATGACGTTTTGGGATAAAACCTGTTTGATCAGGGTGTATTAATTTGTTAATTACTAAGCTCAATCTATTAGAAAGGATTTTAGTTAATATTTTCTGATCAGTATTTAATAGAGCTATTGCTCTATATGAGGCCGGGTCTTCTAGATCCTTATCAATTTTAGGAATAAGTATTATTGTAGATTCATTTAAAGTTTCCGGGAGTTGCTGTTGAGTTTGTAAGCGTGGAGATATCAGATCATAAATTTTTTTATAGAATTCAGAACTTAGGCCATCAGGGCCGGCGGCCTTTCCATTTTTAAAAATTTGATTGACTCTTCAAGATCTTTGGTCGTTATTTCAGCTCCTAATAATTCTTGTTCTTGCAGATCTAAGCCTTTAAGGTTGCATTTCTGTAAAAATGCTTCCATTCCTATTGATTGTTGCGTCACTTTAGTTGAATAAAGATCTTGATAGTATTGTAAAAATCTGTCATTAATATCTTTGGGGAGTGTTAGTATTTTTCCCTTTTCTGATCTAATCTTATGAATCATTTTTTCTCCATCCAGTTTTCGAAGCTGGCGTGCCAATAATTTATGTGGTTTATCACCAAATTCAAAATTTAATTGTTTTGTATGTTGATAAAGTTTTATTATTTGGTCAGAGTATATTTTATTTAACTTATATTTCAGTGCAGCTATTTTATTATGTTTTACCAATGAAGGTGCTCTTGCATTTTCTATGTCTAATTGTCTTATTTCCATTTCCAATGTCTGTTGTTTAGCTCTAATCTCTTTGTTAAGAAATGCCTGAGAGGAGATTAATACCCCTCGTGTAAATACTTTGAATGTTTCCCAAAGAAGGGAAGCAGAGAGAAGCTTCCGGTGGCGCTATGGAGTAGGCAGACTCGCGCCATTTAGCTCCGAAAAAACTGTAGAAAAAAAGGGGGAAAAAAATCGGGACTTACCTGCTCAACATCGCAACCGACTGACTGCAGCAAGCCTGTGATGTCATCAGGCGCGCGACGAAACCGACGGTATGTTTCCACAACGTATCCCTCCCCCCAAATCGAAAAAAAATGGTAGGACCAGGGAAGTAGGCCCAACCGAAGCCTCATCTCCCTTCTAAAGGTATGTCCTTTTATTCTGTACCTTCTGGTCCTAGACTCTCCCCCTACTGGAAACATCCTCTCCACATCCTCTCTATCTGGGCCTTTCATTATTCGGTAGGTTTCAATGAGACCTTCCATCACCCTAACCTCCTAAACCCCTGCAAATACAGGCCCAGAGCCATCAAACACTCTTCATATATTAACCCAGTCGTTCCCTGGATCATTCTTGCATATCTCTTCAGGACACTCTCGAATGTCAACACATCCTTCCTTGAATATCGGGCAGATAGATATCAGAAATAACCTCATGAAAAAAAGGAGATACTTAGCAGGCCAGGCAGCATCTGTGGAGAGACAAAAATACATTGCGTAAGGCTGACAACCTTTCACAATATAGTGTTTACAAGCAGAAGGTTTAACCTTCATTACAAAACAGGCTGAAATGACAGTCTGCATAAGTACTACAGTGGCCGTTCTCATTTCTGCCAACACAACGTTGAGCACTGGCATCATTGTTCCTCTATATTGGCAAGGGCTTCAAGGATGCTCAACAATTTTCCCCACTATCTCCCTGAGGATGTTCGAAAGACCTACTTCCCCTGCTGCAGAACACTTGAGGAAGTCCAGTTGACACTTTGTTTCAGAGGAGTGGCACTGACTGCAGGTGCATAGAACACGAACAGTACAGCGACAGGAACAGGTCCTTGAGCCCACAATGTCCCAGACTGAACATGATGCCACGTGCAGGTTTGGGAACAGCTCCATCCAAGACTGCAAGAAATTGCAGGGAATTATAGGTGCAGCCCAGACCATCACACAAACCAACATTCCTTCCATTGACTCAATTTACACTTCGCACTGCCTCGGCAAGGCCAGCAGCATAATCAAGGTCGACGCGGACTCGGTGGGCCAAAGGGACAGTTTCTGCCCTGTATCTCTCTCCTAAACTAAATAAACTAAACTGACTGCTCAACAAGCATACAAGTAACTGCTATTTCTTCAAAGCAGCGCAGTGCAGAGTTTACTACACTTGGTCTCCACTGTATATTCATAGTGGATCTTGAGATCATTAGTGATAGGAGCAGAATTGGGCCATTTGGCCCATTGTCTACTCCACTTCAATCATGGCTAATCTATCTCTCCCTCCTTACCCCATTTCTCCCATAACCTCTGACACCATACTAATAAAGAATCGATCTATCTCTGCTTTAAAAATATCCACTGATGGCCCCCACAGCCTTCTGTGGCAAAGAATTCCACATATTCACAACTCTCTGACTAAAGAAATTCATCCTCATCTCCTTCATAAAAGAGCGTCTTTTAATTCTGAAGCTATGACCACTAGTCCAAGGACCACTAGTCCAAGACCCACTAGTCGAAATATCCTCTCCACATCCATTCTATCCAAGCCTTACACTACTATTTTGTATGTTTCAATGAGGTCCCCCCTCATTCTTCTAAATTCCAGCGAGTACAGACCCAGTGCCGTTAAACGTTCATCATATGTTAACCAACTCATTCCTGGGATCATTCTGGTAAACCTCTTCTGGACCCTCTCCAGAGCCAGCACATCCTTCCTCAGATATGGTGCCCAAAATTGCTCACAAATATTCCAAATGCGGCCTGAACGGAGCCTTATTGAACCTCAGCATTACATCCTACTTGGTGGAAGTTGTGGATCTGGGAGATGCCATTGCAGCAAGAGTCAAGGGTCAAAGTCAAGGATCAATCAAAGTCACATCTCACACATACACACACACACACACACACACACGCACACACACATCTCACACATACACACACACACACACACACACACGCACACACACAACTTGGAGATATGTGAATCATTATTACTGGCAAAAGTCAATTATCCTTTGCATAATTCATGTTTTAATAGGCTTGTTTATTTGCGTGACTTGCACACAGAACTGTCGCGTAGTTGAAAATCTCATTGTGTGCAAAGTGGGCTACATTGTGGTCACATATGGCGGCACATTTAATGCCATAATTCAATCATGGTGTACATGAAAACACTCACACTACACCACTGAACCTTCAGACCCTGGCCTTGTAATGGAATAAATGGGAAGGGAAAAACAAGTCTCTTCGGAATGAGTTTTATCAAGAAAGAAAGACGTTCATGCCTCCCACACCATCCACAATTGCAGGGCATTTGAAAGTGCTTTTTGCGGTGTTTTCAGTGTTATGATGCAAGAAATCATATTTGACAAATTATACGGCTACGGGAGTAAGATCGTCCCGTCAACGGAAGGTTAGAGGCCCCCGACCGCTGAAGGACAAAGAAAGGGAAGAGATTTAACTTTTTTTCGCCTTCCATCACAGTGAGGAATGTGGAGTCACTGTGGTGGATGTTAATGTTAAAATGTATTTTGTGTGTTCTGTTGCTTTTTATAAGTATGACTGTATGGCATGTTAATTTCCTCATATGTTGCAAAACATACTTGGCTAATAAAGTATGATTATGATTACAAAGCAATCTCTCGTGAAGAACAATGAGGTGGTGATTACATCATCTATTTATGTTTATTATCGTCACGTGCACCAACATACAATGTGAAACTTTGTTTTGCATGCTGTCTCATCAAATCGGATACTATGCAGAATAGATTTGTTTAGAGACACAGCACATAAAACAGCCTCTTTCTGCCTTGTATCTCTAAAGTCTACAGTCTATGGTCTTGACATCAATGGAATTAATTTCCGAAATAGTGCATGAAATAGCAACAGGGCCACAAGTTTTTAAAGTAAATGATGAGAAATTGGTCTCAACTGAAAACCACATTTTATCGATACGGAATATATAACTTTTAAGTAGAATGGTACCCAGTGTATGTATTATTTATAGGCAATTGCCACAACCTTTCTCTGTCTATTTCCCATGTCAGGAGTTGGTGACATCCTCATGTGCAAGGGATATCTAATTTGCAGCAAAGCATTCACTCACTAAATTGCGATATTAAATTAATTGCCCTCAGAGTGCTACAGTGCCAGTTTAATTCCTTTTGCAAACAGCAACGAATCGGTTCCTGTTTCACCACAATCATTCCCTTGCCACTCCTGAAATTAAGTCACAGGGCACCATACAGCTTCTGCAACCTGTAATAAAACAGCAGAAATGTAAACATTTTTGAATCAGGGCAATGTTTTCTTGGCTATTGAAACTTTGCTGATGTATCTGTGTAATCAGCTTGTTCCCCAGATATTTTACATGCAATGCGTGGAGTTGTTTCGACAAGGAGACCAACTTTGCCAACAGTCGACATGTGATTATGTGTGAAGTAATCTTGAACATGAACAACCAGAGAGTGACCAATAAATCATTTCTGCTATGAATAATTTTAATGAAGACCATGGAAGAAATTATCCTTTTCACAGCATGGGCTCTGATTTCACAGTAATCTGATGTGATTTTTGTTTCATGCTGGAATTTGTGTTTCTTTCAACTGAAAGGGATGAAAGTCAGGTGCTTACTCCTTAAACGGAGCGATTTGCTTCAGCAAAATACCACTCAGGTTTAGGTTCATTTTTTTTAAGTTTCGAGATACAGCGTGGACACAGGCCCTTCGATGCCATAATCAATGTTTTCATGAAAGGTTCTACAAAATTGAGTTTAGTTTCGAGATACAGCCTGAAAGCTTCGGCCCACTGAGTCCACGCTTCTCAGCGATCCCTGCACACCAACACTATCCTACATGCACTTTACAACTCTACCAAGCCAATTAACCTACAAACCCGTATGTCTTTAGAGTGTGGGAGGAAACCGGAGCACCCGGGGAAAACCCACGCATGTCACTGAGAGAACTCCATACAGACAGCGCCGAAGGTCAGGATCGAACCCGGTCATTGATGCCGCAAGGCAGCAACTTGACCACTGTGCCATCGTGCCAGGAAGTGAAGATGAAAATGTACCCCCATTTTGTACATCCCAAAATCCTGGGGAGCCGCGTGCGACCGCGCATCATTGCCTACATCACCACGCACCATGCACGTGTAATGCGCACCATGCGTGTATCACATTGTGATGCGTAAATGTCACGTAAATTATGCGCAAATGTCGCCCAAGTGGCTCAGACTTGTAAAAGTGGCTATCTGTATCTTTGTTAAAAAGGTAGAGTTTCCGAGCAGCAAGGGAAAGTTAGTGCTCTACACTTCCAGCTGACCAGAGTGAATAAACAAGCTGTGAGAACAGCGATAGAGAGAGAGCCATGCCAAATGTCCTGTGGCTCCTGTTGTCCATAGAGCTACAGCATTCACAATACTGTTGTAAAACACGCTGTAACTGCTTAAGTTTTACCTCAAGTAGCTTTTCCACAGGAGCTGTCTGTTTACTCACGAAATAGGGGTTAGTTTAGTTCAACAGAGGGAGGGTGCTGGGAGCTTTTAATATGTTTATTTCCCCAGCTATAATATTTCCAAAGGTAGATACAAAATGCTGGAGTAACTCAGCAGGTCAGGCAGCATCTCTGGAGAAATGGAATAGGTGACATTTCGGAACGAGACCCTTTTTCTGTCAGAAGGTTCAGAAATGGAAAGGACTCAATTGCAGGCTCACCGATAAGTACTGAAGAAAACCCAAACTCAAATGGAACCAAAAGATATAGACACTCGACACTCAGAACTCAGAACTCAGAACTCAGAACTCAGAACTCAGAACTCAGAACTCAGAACTCAGAACTCAGAACTCAGAACTCAGAACTCAGAACTCAGAACTCAGAACTCAGAACTCAGAACTCAGAACTCAGAACTCAGAACTCCTATCGAACCCACAGAATGCAGAACTGATTAGTTGGCACGCAATTGGTGATGATCTCAGGTATTTATACCAAGTGAAAGATTAGGGGAACAGATTAAATGCAGGTGTAACTCCTAATAGCTCAGGATGGGTAGAGGGAGGGAGGGGGGGGTGGCAAGTGTGACAGGAGCCCTCTTTGACTGGTCCGGATACTGCTGATAAAAGTCATGGATATGGGAAGGGTCCAGGATGTCACGGGCCGAAGATACAGCGCAGACACAGGCCCTTCAGCCCATTGAGTCCACACCAATCAGTGATCCCCACACACTAACCCTATCCTACACACGCTAGGGACAATTTACTATGTTTACCAAGCCAATTAGCCTACACAGCTGTATGTCTTTGGATTGTGGGAGGAAACCGGAGCTCCCGGAGAAAACCCACACAGGACCTGGGGTGACAAACAAACTCCGTGCAGACAGCACCCGTAGTCAGCATCGAACCCGGGTCTTTGCTGCTGCAAGGCAGCAACTCTCCCGCTGTACCACTGTGCCACAGCAAGAAGGAAGAAATGGATTTTATTTTTTTTAAAGCAGGAACTTGACGCAATTAGGAACAAGGCTCATTCACAAGGGAACCCAAATTAGTCAATGCCAAAATTACACTCATTAATCAACGGAAACCAAATTGTAAATTGTGCAGAACCTAGATTTAACAAAGCGACAATTGTTATTGCTGTTTGTCCATCACTGACTCATCACCAGCGGTCACTGGAAACGAGTATGACTGTCCTCTCCTCTCCATAAGGTTGTCTACTTGTGGGTCTGCAGATGTCTGTAGAGGCCGAGCCCTGATCCACACACCTTGGTGCAACGTGGGCAATGGAGACTGGCGGTGGTTGGTAGTCATCGAGCCCCCTTCTCTCTGTCGTTACAATGCTGTCGCTTTGTCTCTGCGACACGGCGTAGTTCCATTCCGTGACGTGACTGCACGGATTTCCTCCAGGAGCGCCTGTCCAGTGTAATGTGCTCCCAGTTGCCCCATGTGATGTGGAATTTCTTCAGACTGTTCTTGATGTTGACCGTGAAGCGTTTCTTTCGCCTGCCGGAGGCTCGTCTACCTTCCTTCAATTGAGACTACAGGATCTGTTGAGGGAGACGTGTGTTGGACATGCGGATGACATGGCCGGTCCATCGAAGTTGGTGCTGCATTATTGTGCTGGTGATGCTGGTCATGTTGGCTTCCTCCAAAACGCTGATGTTGGTGCGTTTGTCCTCCGAGCTGACATCTCTGACTATGTTGGGGTGAGACACTCTGCATGGGGGGTCAATGTCACCCTTCATTGTTAACTGGGTATTTCTAATGGTTGCCGATAGCCTATCTGGCAGCAAATGGGGCTGGAAATGAACCCAAGCCTGTCCCCACCGGACAAACACAGATTCCAGCTGGAAGGCCGAGGAAACTAGGACATTTCCCCATTCCCTTTTCTTTTGTACAGAAACATTAAGCCCATTCATAACTGTACTGCTCAAGGTAAGCGGCACTGTGGCATAGCGGAGGAGTTGCTGCCTTAAGGGCCTGTCCCACTTGGGCGACCTAATCTGCATGTCCACTCCAATGAGCCAATCAAAATGGCGGGTCAGTGAAGGAGATTGCCTACGGCTGCCTTCGACTGCCGGTGAGTAAATAGCGACCCCACTCCACTGCCCTGCGACCAAACGGCGACCTATTTTTAATCGAGGCCGCTTTTAATCATGATGAAAAAAAGCAGCAACCTAGATGAAGCCTCGACCACACGGAAACCACTTTCGACCAGTAAGGAGAATGACCAAAACCTCCCGTGACCTCGTGGCGATCTTGCAGCGACCATGGGTGGCGGGCAAGGTCACCAGAGGTTGCTGTGGAGGTCTCCTAAGTGGGACAGGCCCTTTACAGCGCCAGAGACCCAGGTTTGATCCTGACTACGTGTGCTGCCTATTCAAGTTTGTACGTTCTCCCTGTGACCGCATGGGTTTTGTCCAGGTCCTCCAGTTTCCTCCCATATTCCAAAGAAGTACGTTTGTAGGTTAATTGGCTTCAGTAATTTACGGGATCGCTGGTCGGTGTGGACTCAGCGGGCTGAAGGGGCCTGTTTCCACGCTGCATCTCTGAACTAAACTAAACTAAAATCAACAGATCCATCAATGGTTTGATGGTGCTTTATTGTCACGCGTGCACTGCACGGTGAAATGCTTTTTGCATCGATCACATATGCACGAGTCACCATATTTACATCAAGTCCCGATTCTGGTCCATACCCTGCTGTTTTGGAGCAGCTCCCAGTACAGGTAAGCCCTAAAGCCACTGCAGGGCCTCCTCCGTCTCCCGAAAACGGCTCAGCCCGTGAACCGACATCCCTCTCCTCGCCCGACCGCCTCTGTGTCCCAAGAGCGCCTCCTGCAGCCGACCTTGAAGGAGCTGGAGCCAACACCCCCGACCCACTCCTCACGGCCATAGGAACAAACTCCATACAGACAGCACCCCCGTAGTCAGGATCGAACCCGGGTCTCTGGCGCTGTAAAGCAGCAACTCTACCGCTGTGCCACCGTGCGACCAAACCCAAACTTCCTCCGCCTACTCATAGGATAATGCAACTGAGCCATCAGGGAGATCTTGCTTTGAACTTTTAATGACAGGAAAGCTGCAGATTGCTCCTGTAGTGTGACTAACATTCCTAATTCAGCCTACATGGACTCTGAATTTGTAAAGGTGCAAAATTGATTTCTCTTTGCAAGATATCAAGAGAGATTATGTAGCGACTCTGCAATGGGGCACAAAAGGTTATGATTGATTTTTGATTATTATTTATGAAATTTATTCAAATAATTTTTTTATTTTTTTTCAGTTTATTGATTGCAGTCCTGTGGAACCTGATCTTTGTTCAAGTGCTTGTGTCACGAGCCGATAAAGGATGTTTAATAGGATCTTGCTGAGGCAATATTGAAATGCCAAGACGCATGCTGAATGGGAACATAAATTAATGTTCGTTATTCTGTGAGGTGACGGTGCTGTTGTAACTGAATGTATTTTTTCCAGGTTTTTCGAGAGCTGTTGTGTCGCAACTGTTATTATTATGACATTATTTTTTCTTATCTAACTGTCACAAGCAATCAATAAAAAAAGGATAAAAACACACATCTTTGTTCAGGATTAAAGATGTAATATCTACAAATGGGTCATGGCAACCAATAGCTACCTAAATAATGTTTTTATTTAGTTTTAGAGATACAGCATGGATACGGGCTCTTTGGCCCACTGGGTCCTCTCTAACCTTTGAACACCCGTTCGCGCTAGTTATCCCACGACAAACTAGGGACGATTTACAAAGGCCCTTTAACCACCACCGCTACACGTCTTTGGGTGGGGGAGGACACCAGAGCACCCGGAGGTGTGACTACCCACGCAGTCACAGAGAGAGTGTGCAAGTTCCACACATACAGCACCCGAGGTCAGGATCGAACTCTGTTTTCTGGCGCTGTGAAGCAGCAGCTCGAACCGCTGCGCCACTGTGCCACGATGTTGACAGGAAATCCAGGTTGCAGAGATGTAATTTCATGGAGTCTCCTTAGTTCTTGACAAGGTTTCCAATGGATGCATGTTTGGTGGATGTTTCCAATCCCATTTTGGTGTATGTTTTTGAGAACGAGAACGGTAAGTAAAGACATTTGTGTGAAAGAAAGTCTCACGCACTCTCAATAGAATTGGGACCCAGCATTCCTCTGGATATCACGAGAACTGTTGCCTAATCTTCAGAGTTGTGGGAAAATCTGGAAAAACAGTACGGTCCAAATTCCTGACAATCTTCGGCCAGAACATTCTTATTTCGAGTCAATAATTTCTTAGAGAGCTGGGCTAACACCTTCTTGCTGGGGTGGGTGATTGCAACCTTCACGTGGTCTGCCCTGTTTCAACTAATGCAATCAACCTGGCAAATCAAATAGACCAAGTTGTCCCACAAGACGACCTTCTTGCTAGTGAGCTAGTTTCTTGATCTCTTGGGCATTTGGAGTGTGGAGATCAGAGGCAGGATGGAGGTCAGATGGTGGGGTATGTAACCCCTTTCTCTACTCTGTAGCTCACCACTAACTTCAGCTGGTCGAAGCCAAATCTAAACTTTTCCCCCTCACCTTAAACCTATTCCTTCTGGTTCTTGATTCCCCAATGCTGGGTGAAAGTGTCTGTGCACTTACTCTATCTATTCATCTCATGATCTTACACACCTTTATAAGATCACCCCTCATCCTCCTGCGCTCCGAGATGTAAAGTCATAGACTGCTCAACCTCTCACTAGAGCTCAGGCCCTCGAGTCCTGGCGACAACCTTGTCAATGTTCTCTGCACGCTTTCCAGCTTCCAGAATCAGGGCTTCTGACGACCACCTGAGCCCACGTCTCACCTCACGGCCTGATCCACTTGGCAGGAGGCTTTAGTCTAGTTTACAGTAGTTTAGTTCATTGTCACTTGTACCGAGGTATAGCGAAAAGCTTTGTTGCTGCGTGCTGTCCAGTCAGCGAAAAGACAACACATGATTATTCAGGCATGATTCGCACACACAGAGCATTGACTCATCCAGCCGATGTTAGATTAGTCCAGGTCAGCTGGTAGAGAGAGAAACAGTGCTGGTATTGGGGCTGGATCCAGCACATTCCAGGCCAATGACTAAAGGGCCTGTCCTACCAGCATCCGACTCCATGCAGTGAGCGCGATCAAACCGGCAGCGGGGGCCGTGCGGAGGTCGAGTGATCCCTGTACAGGGCCGTTCCCACCAGCAAGCGCCTGCGTGCGAAGAGCGCAATCAAACCGGCAGCGGGGGCCGCGCGGAGGTGGGGTGAGTGGCGCAACGCGGCGCAAAGTGAGGCGAACTTGGAGCGAAGTCTTAAAGGTAAGTTCGCCAGGACAGAGAGGGTCACACAGAGAGGGTCACAGAGGCACACACAGAGAGGGTCACGGAGGCACGACGTCGAGGCGGTGTGTAACGTGTCGAGGCGACTGCGAGCCGACAAGCCGTTGCCGCGCGGAATTTTTGAACATGGTCAGTTTTTCGGAGCCCCGCGCCGATGTCGGGATGAACTCCGCACAATTCCGCACGGCTCCGGCAATCGAAGTGGGACCGGCCCCGTGACACCGGACGGCTCAAGCAACCACGTTAGATCGCGCTCATCGCATGGAGTTGCATGCTGCTGGGACAGGCCCTTTACCTCCCCCCTCGACTCCATTCAAGGACCCACGCAGTCGTTCCAGGTGCGACAGAGGTTCATCTGCCTCCTCCAACCTCATCTATTGCATCCGCTGCTCTAGATGTCAGTTGATCTACATTGGTGAGACCAAGCGTAGGCTTGGCAATCGTTTCGCCGAACACCTCTGCTTTACCGCATTAACACCGCATTAACCAACCTGACCTCCCGGTGGCTCAGCACTTCAACTCCCCCTCCCATTCCGTATCCGACCTCTCTGTCCTGGGCCTCCTCCATGGCCAGAGTGAGGACCACCGGAAATTGGAGAAACAGCACCTCATATTCCGCTTGAGCAGTCTGCACCCTAGTGGGTTAAACATTGAATTCTCCCAATTCGGTTAGCCCTTGCTGTCTCCTCTCCTACCCACCTCTCCCTCAGCCCTCGGCCTCCTCCTCCTCCTTTTTCCTTTCTACTCCCCGCCCCACTACCCTCCATCAGTCTGAAGAAGGGTTTCGGCCCGAAACATTGCCTATTTCCTTCGCTCCATAGATGCTGCTGCACCCGCTGAGTTTCTCCAGCTCTTTTGTCCACCAGTGGCTTCTCAGTGTTGGATCGGTAGCTGAAACTATGGAAAAGGAACACCAATCTAAAAGCTAGATAGAGCAAAATGCTGCATTCCACTGCGGCAGAGTCTATACTGGCGGCATCAACTTCTAATATGATTGACTAGAGAGATTCAGCCAGGAGGTATTTTTGCTTCTCGCCTCATTATATTTTCTTTAAAGGCATATATCATGATCAACTGGGGATCAGGCTTCGTATATTGGAACAATCGGACTGATGTGTGACATTGGTGGAAATTCATTGCCACTCAATTCATTCATTATTTCATGGCATTGCCTTCTCGTGCTCATATTATTAATAACAATGTAAATCAAGATGCAGTGGGAAAAAAAAACAGATTGATGATGGCTAATACCTCACACGAGCTGCAACTAATATTCCGTCCAAGATAGGTTCGTTCTAAGTTCTCTGTGACGTGCTGCGTGGAAAGGAAGGAACAGATTCTGACTCTGCTGAAAGTTAAAGGCTCCATCCTGATTCAATTGAAATATTACTCGGCCTTAACCTGCCCCTCAACTCTCATTAGGGAACGTAAAGTACGACTGAATCTTATTCATTGCCGTTGTTGTACATTTTCATATCGCCCCGAAGCATTTTATTATCTTAACCATCAATTCATCATGGTTTTTCAAATATTATCCCTATGGATAAGAAATCATATTTTTCAATGCAGGTAATTATGGTGCCTATTTATTGGAGCATTGAGGAAAATCAATGGAAATTAATATTTTTATAACAAATTCCAATTATTTCAAAATCATCTGAATTTACTTCAAAAAGGTTTATCATTCCACAGTATTCATTCATCTGAGCTAACTCAAGTTCAATTGCAAATTACTTTTTTCTTAATAGCCGTCTTTAGGTTGCAGTCCTCATAAGGAAAACCACATACTGATAGCACACTGTTTGGGCTATAACACAGAGATTAACTTTGCCATCCCCAAAGGTTTTATAAATAAACACAGTTTGAAAATAGTTATATGCGGGACAAGGTTCAAGAAATAAGATTGAAGACACTGAACTGATTCACATCAAATTTGGAGGCAAAGCAAGACTTTAGCTTCCTCATTTTGTTGCTTATAGCTTCAATGAGCTTTGGAACTCGTTTTGTCACAGAACGTTCAATTAACCAGAGTGCTGCAGCTACACTCATCTTATACTTTCATAGGTGTTCTTGAAGTCTTTTGCCCTGTTTAATCTCAAGCAAACATTGAACAGAGCAAAGGACTTAGAAAACATCTATGGCCTTAGACTTCGGACAAATTCACTCTACATGTCTATTTATCAACACGTAAACTTGCATGCGCAGATAGTTTAGTGTAATGTCATGTGTACTGAGGTACAGTGAAAAGCTTTCTATTGACTGGTTAGCAAGCAACAAAAAGCTTTTCACCGTACCTCGGTACACATGACAATGAACTAAACTGAACTGAACTGAAAACACTGAACTGAAACTGAACTGAATACATGATTACAATCGAACCATTTGCAGAGTACGGATACAGAGAAGATCATTTTTCACACAGAGAGTGGTGAGTCTGTGGAATTCTCTGCCACAGAAGGTAGTTGAGGCCAGTTCATTGGCTATATTTAAGAGGGAGTTAGATGTGGCCCTTGTGGCTAAAGGGATCAGGGGGTATGGAGAGAAGGCAGGTACAGGATACTGAGTTGGATGATCAGCCATGATCATATTGAATGGCGGTGCAGGCTCAAAGGGCCGAATGGCCTACTCCTGCACCTATTTTCTATGATTCTATGATTCTATAATTTGGGAATCATGTTTAGTGCAAGATAAAGCCAGTAAAGTCCGATCAAAGGTAGTCCAAGGATCCCCAGTGAGGTAGATTGTAGTTCAGGACTGCTCCCCGGTTGTGGTAGGATGGTTCAGTAAAGGGCCTGTCCCACTGTACGAGGTAATTCAAGAGTTCTCCCATGTTTTCCCCTGATTGGAACTCGGAGAATGTCCGTAGCGGGTCCGTAGGAGTTCGTGGATGTCATGATTGTTCATCACGAGTATTTTTTTACTAGTGGACATTTTTCACGGTGTTGAAAAAACGTCACGAGTTTACTAGATTTCCCGAGCACCTACCGTTACTCGTACGAGCCGCTATGGGACATCCACGAACTCCTGCGATCCTGCTACGGACATTCTCCAAGTTCGAATCAGGGGAAAACTCGGGAGAACTCTTGAAATACCTCGTACAGTGGGACAGGCCCTTTACTTGATAACAGCTTGGAAGAAACTGTCCTTGAATCTGGAGGTCTGTGTTTTCACACTTCTGTACCCTGGAATTCAAGTTGCTAATGAATGGAAGTATAAATAAATGGGAACCAGTGTAGGTTAGGTGAAGGGAAATCAGCAGCTACCAGTGTGAATGATATGGATCACCATAATACCATCACAAGGAAATGTTCCTCCATCTTGAATCCAGATTCATCACCTGTTACCCATTGGCAAGCAAACTACATATCACTAGTCTATTATTTACACTACCTCACCTGATAACTCGGCCAACTTCCTGTTTGAATGCCACCATGACAGAGGATACTGAGGGAAGAAAAGGCACAAAATTCACTTTGGGTGAGTGGCCTCCATATTCTTCAGATGAATCTGAAACCTGAAGAAGAGTCTCGACCCGAAACGTCACACATTCCTTTTCTTCTGAGATGCTGTCTGGCCCGCTGAGTTACTCCAGCATTTCGTGCCTCTCTTTGGTGTAGACCAGCTTCTGCAGTTCCTTCCTACATGTTCTCACAAAGTCTGGGTCAGTCGGGTGCTCCGGTTTCCTCCCACACTCCAAAGACATACAGGTTTGTAGATTAATTGGCTTTGGCAAAGATTGTAAATTGTCCATGTTGTGTAGGATAGTGTATGGGGATCGCTGGTCGACGTGGACTCAGTGGGCCAAAGGGCCTGTTTCTGTGCTGTATCTCTAAACTAAACTAAACTAAAGGAGAACCTTCAACTGACCAAATCCGAAGGTAAAAGCTGCTTGGCAAGTCTCTGCTGTGTAGTATTCAGTTCAGTAAAGTATCGCCATACATGAGCACAATTAGTACAAAGTGTACTTTAGTAATAGTCCACCAAGCCCGCATGCAATAGTCATCAGATCATGATGATAATGTTGGCCAATTTAGTATGTGACAAAATGGAGGATCTCTGCCTTTGCAAAGCCTGCTTGTCATCTTTCTTCAAAAAGCTGCAAACCCGTGAGGTTCATGGCTCCAGAGTGTCTGGACCCTGGGCAGAAGCTAAGCACAGTGTGATGTCCAGATGTCCCCTCAATTGTTAATATGTATGAGTGTTTTGCAGAAAGAGCTGAGCTTGGCTGCAAATGCATGATCAGGATTGGTTACAGAATGGGTTGTTGTAAAAGTAGTATTAAATATGTTGCAGGGTCTTTGCACTGTTATCTTGTGATTGGTCAAAGTATGGAGCCTTGCTCGAATCGTTTATTTTACCTGGGGAAATGTTTCTTTACTTTGGTGAACTGTCTTCCAACTAGAACCTTCTGTCGAAACAATGTAATGGGGTATTTTGTGATTGGGTTAGGGAACTGTCAATTAATGTATTGTATGATCTTTATTTACGATTGATTTGTAGGGGTTGCCCCCCCCCCCCCCTCTCCCCCCACCCCCATGTATTTTGTGCCACGGGTCTGATACTGTATAAAAGAGGGGATCGAGGTCGACCTTCTGGGGCAGCACTTGGGAACATGCTGACCATCTGTAGTTGTCTATTCACTCGAGGCTGAAGGGCTTGGATGAGTAGAGACAAGGATCGGACCCACGGTATTGGTTAGGTATCGTTTAGGAAGTTCGTTTGTGACTGAGAATAAAGAAGTTTAGTTGATCCAGTGCTTGACTCAGTGTTTTACTGAACCGGACTAACGGGGTAAAATTTCGGAGCAGATTTACAATGACGACATTTTGAAAGTCCTGTCTGGTCCAGTCACTCCATCTTCTGGATGTTATACATGTGTCAGCTTCAACCACAGGATACTGACCTGAAATATTAGGTGGAATTTTAATGTGGACAAGTGGGCGATTTTAAATACAAGTAAATGGTTAACACTGGCAAAAACTATCTGCACCACCTCAAGCCTGCCAACTAACATATTTATTGGTATCGTACAGAGAATATATATTCCATATAGTTCAGAGAAGGTTCACCAGACTGATTCCTGGGATGGCAGGACTTTCATATGAAGAAAGACTGGATAGACTCGGCTTATACTCACTAGAATTTAGAAGATTGAGGGGGGATCTTATAGAAACTTACAAAATTCTTAAGGGGTTGGACAGGCTAGATGCATGAAGATTGTTCCCGATGTTGGGGAAGTCCAGAACAAGGGTTCACAGTTTAAGGATAAGGGGGAAGTCTTTTAGGACCGAGATGAGAAAAACATTTTTCACACAGAGAGTGGTGAATATGTGGAATTCTCTGCCACAGAAGGTAGTTGAGGCCAGTTCATTGGCTATATTTAAGAGGGAGTTAGATGTGGCCCTTGTGGCTAAAGGGATCAGGGGGTATGGAGAGAAGGCAGGTACAGGATACTGAGATGGATGATCAGCCGTGATCATATTGAATGGCGGTGCAGGCTTGAAGGGCCGAATGGCCTACTCCTGCACCTATTTTCTATGTTTCTATGTTTCTATATTTAACTTTTAGGCAGTGTGTATGTGGGGAAAAGACAGATTGCCTATTAGTGTTTGTTCGTCAGAGTGTTACCTGACAACAGTTGTTGAAATTTACATTGCATCCTCCTATTTTCTGGGTTTCCTGAAACTGCCGGTGAAAATAATTGAAAATGCACCAAGAGTTGAAGGGGCTGGTTAAAACCTGTAAGACTGCAACTAGTTACTCAACACTCACAGCTGGCTTGTAACTGGCTTGTGTGGGAGGATTTCTTCTCAACACTTTAGTTGAGAGCAACTTTCTCCACTTCAGATGTTTCTTTGAATCACTAGACCATGGACAGGTGGTAACATGACCAACGCCAGTAGCAAGAATGGTTTATTCTTAACTACGTCTTGTTTGACCAATGCAGGCAAGTGGATCTAATGGAGACGAGACACAAAAAGCTGGAGTAACTTAGCAGGACAGGCAGCATCTCTGGAGAGAAGGTGAAGGTGACGTTTCGGGCCGAGGCCCTTCTCCAGGGAAGTCAGGGAAAGGGAAACAAGAGATATAGATGAAGATGTACAGAGATAAAGAACAATGCATTAAAGATATGCAAAAAAGTAACGACGATAAAGGAAACAGGCCATTGTCAACTGTTTGTTGGGTGAAAACGAGAAGCTGGTGTGACTTGGGTGGGGGAGGGTTGGAGAGAGACGGAATGCCGGGCTACTTGAAGTAAGAGAAATCAACATTCATACCACTGGGTTGTAGGCTGCATAGATGGGACATGTTAATCAGTGTCGGCAAGTTGGGCCAAAAGCCCTGTTTCCACACTCTATGACTCTATGGCACTATAAAGAGGGGAGAATTAAAATGGTAAGCCCAGAAAGGGGAGCAGGAAAGAAGGTGATGTTAAAGAGGAGATATTACTCAGGATTACAAGTAACTCATCTGGTAAGCAGCATGATAATATCCAGCTCATTATCATCATGGTTCAGTCCTGCAGTTAGAATTAGAGTTTCCGCTCATGATATATATTGTGTAAAGCTTAAGCAGTTATCAGTACAGGAGTAAAGAGGTTCTTCTGCAGTTGTATAGGGCTCTGGTGAGACCACATCTGGAGTATTGCGTACAGTTTTGGTCTCCTAATTTGAGGAAAGACATCCTTGTGATTGAGGGAGTTCAGCGTAGGTTCACGAGATTGATCCCTGTGATGGCAGGACTGTCATATGAGGAAAGATTAAAAAGACTAGGCTTGTATTCACTGGAGTTTAGAAGGATGAGGGGTTATCTTATAGAAACATATAAAATTATAAAAGGACTGGACAAGCTGGATGCAGGAAAAATGTTCCCAATGTTGGGCGAGTCCAGAACCAGGGGCCACAGTGTTATGGCCCTGTCTCATGGTGCGAGTTGACCCACGAGGTACCTCGAGTGACAGACTCGTAGTTGTGTACGAGACTTCAAGTTTATGATCAAGTGTTTAACCGAGTTCCCACGGGTATGTCATTGCTGCGATGATCCAAGTTCCTCCTCCGAGTTACCAAGTTCCTCTTCCGTTACTCTTGAGCCAACCGTGAATGAAGGTATGTTTTAATAAAGCAGCAATGTTAAAGAAGAGGGTACACAAAAGGCTGGAGAAACTCAGCGGGTGCAGCAGCATCTAAGGAGCAAAGGAGATAGGCGACGTTTCGGGTCGAGACCCTTCTTCAGACTGCTCAGGGATCAGGGAAACGAGAGATATAGACGGTGATGTGGAGAGATAAAGAACAATGAATGAAAGATATGCAAAAAAGTATCGATGATAAAGGGAACAAGCCATTGTAAGCTGTTTGTAGTGTGAAAATGAGAAGCTAGTGCGATTAGGGTGGGGGAGAGAGATAGAGAGAGAGGGAATGCCAGGGCCCGAGGGCTGAGGGAGAGGTGGGGAGGGGAGGAGACAGCAAGGGTAACAGAATTGAGAAAATTCAATGTTCAAGCCCAAAGGATGCAGACTCCCCAAGCGGAATATGAGGTGCTGTTCCTCCAACTTGCGGTGTTGCTCACTCTGGCCGTGGAGGAGGCCCAGGACCGAGAGGTCGGATAACGGAATGGGAGGGGGAGTTGAAGTGCTGAGCCACCGGGAGGTCGGCTTGGTTATGGCGGACCGAGCGGAGGTGGCGAAACTGGCGGAGGACTATGTGTTGTATTTGCCGGCTGGTGGGGTGAAAGGTGAGGACCAGGGGGACTCTGCCCTTGTTGCGTGTGGGGGGAATGGGGAGAGAGGGCAGTGTTGCGGGGCATGGAGGAGACCCTGGTGCGAGCCTCATCAATATGGGGGAGGGGAATCCCCGTTCTCTGAAGATGAGGCCATTTGTGATGACCTAGTGTGGAATACCTCATCCTGGGAGCAGATGCGGCGTAGACGAGGAATTGGGAATAGGGGATGGAGTCCTTACAGGAGGCAGGGTGGGAGGAAGAGTAGTCCAGGTAGCTGTGGGAGTCAGTTGGTTTGTAGTGGATGTCGGTCAGGAATGTATCACATGCAATAGAGATGGTGAGGTCAAGGAATGGTAGGGAAATGTCGGAAATGGTCCAAGTGTATTTGAGTGCCGGATGGAAGTTGGTGGTGAAATGGATGAAGTCAGTCAGTTGTGTGTGGGTGCAGGAGGTGACACCAAAGCAGTCGTCGATGTAACGGAGGTAGAGGTCGGGGATGGGGCCCTGGTACGCCAAGAACAAGGATTGTTCGACGTACCCGACAAAGAGGCAAGCGTAGCTGGGGCCCATGCGTGTGCCCATAGCTACGCCTTGTGTTTGGAGGAAATGGGAGGAGTCAAAAGAGAAGTTATTGAGGGTAACATCTCCATCCTGTGGCTTTGAGTTACAGCGCGGCCGCATCCATTGATATGACCTACAAAGGGAAAATGCGCACCGTCCAGTAACGTGGTAAGTGCATTTCTTGGTGCTTTATGTTTTTAAATACTGTATTTCCCGGGTTGGGGGGAGAGCTCAGTTCACAGTGTTTGGGGAGTCTGGCGTTGTGAAGCAGGGGATTGGGGTCAGTAACCCACTTGCCACGCTCCGGTCTGAGTGCAGGTAGATGGGACTAGGTGACAGTAAGTGTTCGGCACGGAGTAAAAGGGCCGAGATGGCCTGTTTCCATGCTGTAATTGCTATATGATTTTATTGTGGCCGGGGAGTGAATTATCTTGGGTGGCTGCCGCAGCGCTCCGGGCACGGACAGCAGAACTGGCCGCCACTTCCGAGGAAGGAAGAAGCTCGGGTGACTGACTTTGAGCGGCCGCCGCGACCCGACAGCAGATACACACACACACACACACACAGACAGACAGACACACACACACACACACACACACACACACACACACACACACACACACACACACACACACACACACACACACACACACACACGTGACGTTTCTGCTCGGGACCCTTCTTCAGACAATCCAATGTCCCATAATATATTTTTTAGATATTAAGGTTTCTGTTGAAAGTGTGGTGCCGTGGTTACGGGTGGCGGAAGGAAGATGATGAGAGTCTGGTACAAGTTTACTTTGTTTTTAGTAATCAGCCTCCGTGTTGGCTTGATGCCTGGCTGATCGAGCGCTCATACAGTTGCGAGCGAGCGAGGTCCATGTATAGGAGCAAGGAACGCGAAGCCTCTGAGGGTTTCATTGTTCCCTGGTTTGGGATTTCTCCCAGGAGAGTGGGCACAAAGACAAATTTTGGCATTTTTTCTGTGGAAGGGGGAGGGGCAGAATAGAAAGCATTGTAACAGCAGCACTCTCCCCAACACGAAACACGCGCAGCGTAAACAATTAAAACCGCTTCACTTTTAAAAGCAAAGACACACGTTAAATTACATGGCCCCAAGAAATCGCCTCTCAATTGCTTCGGGGTTGGAATTGCAATATATATAATATATATAATATGTATATACATATTATACATATTATACTTCAAATACATATATATATATATTATATATATATTGCAATTGTGAGAGTGGTGAATCTGTGGAATTCTCTGCCACAGAAGGTAGTTGAGGCCAGTTCATTGGCTATATTTAAGAGGGAGTTAGATGTGGCCCTTGTGGCTAAAGGGATCAGGGGGTATGGAGAGAAGGCAGGTACAGGATACTGAGTTGGATGATCAGCCATGATCATATTGAATCAGGATGATCAGGCTCGAAGGGCCGAATGGCCTACTCCTGCACCTATTTTTCTATGTGTCTATATATATACTCTCTTTTTTTTTTTTTTTTTTTTTTTAGTTTCAAAAACTTTATTGACACAATCATATAATACAACACATCAAACCATAATCAAAAATGGCACTATATACAACCATTATAGTACAACAATACAATCATTGTTCACAATACACTGAACCCCACGCGGTGACCAGCGCCCACGGAAGGCCTCCAGAGTCCCCGTGGACACCGCATGTTCCCGCTCCAGGGACACACGTGCACGGACGTAGGCCCGGAAAAGGGGCAGGCAGCCGACTCTAGCCTGACCATCGACCGCCCGCTGCCTGGACCCGCGAATGGCCATCTTGGCCAGGCCCAGGAGCAAACCGACAGGGAAGTTCCCCCCCCCCCCCCCCCCACTCGGCTCTCCCCACTCCCTGCCTTGTGTCCGAACACTAGAATCGTGGGACTAAAATGCAACCAGAACTTGAGGAACAACCCCTTCAGATATTGGTACAGGGGCAGTAGCCTCTCACACTCCATATACACGTGGAACACAGTCTCTTGCTCGCCACAGAAATTACATGCTGCGGACGAGCCCGTGAACCGACTCAAAAGTTTATTACAAACCACCGCTCTGTGCAACACTCTCCACCCCAGGTCCCCAATGTAAAGGGGAACAACTCGCTTATAGAAGGACGGATGGGCCAGCAGCGCATCCCTGGCCGCTGCGCTAGAACTTCTCGCAGTGACCCCGCGAATAGGCCACTCCCTCCGGAGATGTCCAAATTCGCCGCACGCATGACACCGTGCCTTTCCCCAACTCCAACGCACGGTTCTAGGAGACCCCTATACTCCACCTCGAAACTCCCCTCAGCGCCATCCCCCTCACCCACCTTCTTGAACACCCTCCTCTTGAAGCTGAAGACCCCCTTTTTCCTCTGGGTCCCCCCCAGGGTGCATGAGCCTAAAGCACTTAGACCGCACCTCCCCAAACCTAGACAGGTGTGGAATAAGTGATGCGTCTGGAATACATGTGGGCAACTCCGCAGGAGAACCGGTCTCACCCTGGATACCCACGGATCCACCTGTATGTGGACCCCCCTCACTGAAACCCCCAGCTCCAATGCTCGGGCCACACCCTCCCGGGTCTTTAGTATCACCTCCACCTTTCCTCTTTCGAGTCGGAAGAGACAATAGCTCCCCTCCCAAGAAGTTCATTCAAGGCCTTTGTAATGTTTCCCCTTGACATCATAGGCCCAGTTTGAACCGAGATACCAAACCCGTCCCAATCCAAGTCAACATGAGGTTCATGCTCAGATGGCCTCGTACCCTCCACTGTTGCTACTGCGTATGTCCGGTCCTTCGGCCGCGCCCCAGCCATCGCCATCCTGACAGAGGCACAAACCAGCTCCAGGCACCCCAGCAGCTCAGCTCCAAGTTAAGTTCCAGAAACAGTCACAGTCAAAGACAGGCCAGCAGAAAGCAGAAACCTCCAGCTGAAGCAGGAAAGTCCCCAAGTTCGTCCACAGTCGAGAGCAGCTTTTGGGAAGCTCTATCCCAGTCGAGCCAGAAGCAAAAGTACCTTCTTCACATTAAGCAGGCAGCCGCACTGTGCAAAATGAATTTAGGGCAGAGAAACGGTGCAAAAAAGACAAAGACACCGCAATCTTCATGCCCTCGATCTCCAGGCACTCTTGGCAGTCCGCCAACGACAACCGCACCCTCGACAATGTAGAGAAAACTCAGGAATTTTCGCACTAGTAGTGGAATCCTAGACCAGAGGAAAGTTTCAACAGCCCAACGATAAGTTAAACTATGAAGCCCCTCTGCCTCTGTTCCTTCTCCAACAGCAAAATCCTTGAAAGGCTGCTTCAATCCTTCTCAACCGCAGAGCTGAGAAGAAAACACAACCTCTCTCTCTCTCTCTCTTTTTTTTTTTTTTTTTTTTTAGTTTCAAAAACTTTATTGACACAATCATATAATACAACACATCAAACCATAATCAAAAATGGCACTATATACAACCATTATAGTACAACAATACAATCATTGTTCACAATACACTGAACCCCACGCGGTGACCAGCGCCCACGGAAGGCCTCCAGAGTCCCCGTGGACACCGCATGTTCCCGCTCCAGGACACACGTGCAAGGACGTAGGCCCGGAAAGGGGCAGGCAGCCGACTCTAGCCTGACCATCGACCGCCCCGCTGCCTGGACCCGCGAATGGCCATCTTGGCCAGGCCCAGGAGCAAACCGACAGGGAAGTTCCCCCCCCCCCCCCACTCGGCTCTCCCCACTCCCTGCCTTGTGTCCGAACACTAGAATCGTGGGACTAAAATGCAACCAGAACTTGAGGAACAACCCCTTCAGATATTGGTACAGGGGCAGTAGCCTCTCACACTCCATATACACGTGGAACACGGTCTCTTGCTCGCCACAGAAATTACATGCTGCGGACGAGCCCGTGAACCGACTCAAAAGTTTATTACAAACCACCGCTCTGTGCAACACTCTCCACCCCAGGTCCCCAATGTAAAGGGGAACAACTCGCTTATAGAAGGACCCCCACTGAGGACCTCCCCCGCCTTCAGGTGGTAACACCGTCCGCCATGGTGTATCGGACGGGAGACGAAGGTAAGGAGGTGCAAAATGTGCAGGAGCATTCTGTACAGTGTGCGTCTCTTCGCATCACGAAATGGCAAGCTGGTCATCTCAGAAAGGCGGCTTAGATTGTGTGGAACCGGTACCCGAGAAATATCCCGGATCCTAGGCCCGATGAGCAGATCTGACGGAGCGGGGTAAGCTCTATCAGAACCACTCTAGGCACTCGCCTCTCCTCGACACCCGCCATGACAGAGTTGAGGACCAGCCACTCCCGCAGCCACGACAACCCCCTCCCCTCTTGGAACAACACGCTGGCTGAAAACAACCAAATTCCTCACTCTTAGCACATCCCGGTAGAAGACAGGCAAGCCCCTTAGAGTGGGTCGACTGATACCCGCCACCGGGAGCCGTGAGACCCCCCTTAGACAACGACCCCGACGGAAAAAATACGTGGGCCAGAGCGTGCCATCTGGGTGGGTTCTCTTCGTACATGTACCTCCGCAGAGTCTGAGGCGGAGAGCTGCCCCTGGGTACGCACACATACCAAGGACTGGCCGCCCTCCTCTAACGGGAGACTCAGGACCGCCGCGGAAACCCAGTGCTTCCTATTTCCCCAAAAGAAATCTACCAGCTTCTTCTGTAAAGCAGTTGCAAAAATAGAGGGCGGCACAAGAGTAGCCAGCCCGGGTACCATAACATGGAGGCCACCAGCTGGTTTATGACCAGCACCTTCCCACGAAAGGAAAGAACTCCAAGCAGGCCTGACCAGCGCCCCAACCGGGCGATCACTTTCGTCTCAACTCCCGCCAGTTTGCCGGCCAAGCATCCTCAGTGGGACTCAGGTACACCCCCAGATAGAGGAGGTGCGTGGTACTCCACGCAAACATTACCATCTCCTCTGGCAGGGAGTCCACCTGCCACTCACCCACTAAAAGTCCAGAACACTTACTCCAGTTAATCCTAGCAGAAGACGCAGCCGAGAAAATCTCCTGGCAGTCACGCATCCTCCGCAGGTCACCAGGATCAGTGAGCATAAGGAGTACATCATCGGCATATGCCGAAAGAACCACCTCCACCCCCGGGCCAGGTAGGGCCAGGCCTGTCAACCTCCTCCGAAGAAGACACAGAACGGCTCCACACAGACCGAGTACAACTGACCCGACATGGGGCACCCTGACGGACCCCCCCTCCCAAAATGAAAAGGAGACAACAACGCACCATTAACCTTCACAAGGCACTCCACTGCAGTGTACAAAAGCCGGACCCGGGCCACGAAATGCGTCCCAAACCCAAACGCTTGCAACGTCCCGAAAAGGTATTCATGTTCCACCCTATCAAAAGCCTTCTCCTGATCAAGAGACAAGAAAAGCAGCTGGCTGACCAGTGCCCTGGGCTAGATGAAATCAGGTCCCTTACCAGGTGGATGTTATCCTGAATGGACCTGCCAGGGACTGTATAGGACTGGTCAGGATGAATCAGTTGAGACAGCACGGAGGCCCAGGCGATTTGCCATTGCCCGTGCAAAAACTTTATACTCTGTGCATAGGAGAGAGACCGGGCGCCAGTTCTTCAACAAGCGGAGTTCACCCTTCTTGGGCAGCAGGACAACAACTGCCCTACGCCACGAGAGGGGCATCTCCCCGGTCGCCAGGCTCTCCCCCAGAACCAACATGTAATCTCCACCAAGAACATCCCAGAACGCTCTAACAAACTCTACGTCAGCCCATCCATCCCAGGGGACTTACCGCTCCTGAGCTGATGCAGGGCACGAGTCAACTCCTCCAAAGATAAGGGGCCATCAAGAAGATCTGCCACCCCCCTATCTACAGTCGGCAGACCCTCCCACAGATCTCGCTGAGCCTCCCTGTTGAATCTATCCGCAGTGAACAAGGACCCATAAAAGGACCTGACCAAGGCACTTATCCTCTCTGGATCAGTGACAGAGGACCCGTCGTCTGCGAGCAGCTCCACGAGCTGTTTGCGAGCTCCCCGCCCCTTCTCCAGAGAGAAAAGAAAGGCGAAGCTCGGTCCAGATCGCGCAGCATCTGGACCCGCGACCTCACGTAGGCGCCTCGGGACCGCTCAAGCAGCAGGCTCCTCAAAGCTTCCTTCTTCATCTGAAACTCTCCCCATTCACAGGAGTCTTCACCAAACCGACCCAGACGAGACTCTGCGTCCAGTATCTCCCTCTCAAGCCTCTCGACCGCTGAGTCCCGCCTTCCGGTCGACCCCCACGTATAATCCTTACAAAAGAGACGGATGTGAGCTTTCCCCACATCCCACCACTGCCTAAGGGAAGAGAGAAGCACCTCTGCCTCTCTCTCCACTTCCCCCAAAACCGACTGAATGCTTCCCGGAAACACCGATCCTCTAGCAGCCTGTTGTTAAAGTACCAGTACGCGGACCCAGCCCGAGCGCGCGCTGGATTGAAATCCACATGCACCAGACAGTGGTCGAGCACGGCACCAGCCGCATTGATGCCGCCGAGACACGGGAAACAACGCTCGTGAAAATATATAAATTCGATCAATGCGGGAACCACCACCCTCAGACCTCCGCGAAAAAAGCAGTGGAATCCGGGTGGAGGTCCGCCAGGCATCAACCAACTCAAAGGATTCAATCAACCCTCTCAGCTTCTTCGCTACAGCAGGGGCACACTGAGTACCAGAACGGTCTCGCGCCTCAAGTGTGCAATTAAAATCCCCACCAAGGAAGACACACTCTCCCCTATCAATTGTGCTCAACAGAGCAGTCACCTCCTGAAGTAGGCCGGCCTGCATCGTGCCGGAGCTAGGGGCATACACGTTAATGAAATGCAACGGCATGCCATCCAGGCTCACGGCCAGATGGAGCAAACATCCTGGCACAACTTCTTGCACTTTTAAAACATTTGGCAGAAAATTCGGGGCCAACAGAAAGGCCACCCCACTCGAGTTCGAGCTGAGATGGCTATGTAGACCCCCCTTCCCACTCCAGTCGCAGGTGGGTTCATCACTAACAACAGTATGCGTCTCTTGCAGAAAACACACCGCAAATTTCCCCTCTCTAAGACTGATAAAAGCTGAAAATCTGCGAAACTCTCTCTACTCCCATTTAAATTTAATGTAGCTACTGTGAATGTGCAGGCACACTAAATTGAGATCCTCACACTCCACCTAGACTCTCTCTCTGAGAACTCCAAAAAGTCCCCAAACTGTCTCTTCTCAGAGTCAGAAGATCGCTGTCCTTGTTGCCAAGGATAGCCTCGAGAGTCTTAATCAAAGCTGGCCAATCCTCCCACCGTTTCTTTGCAGCAACCCCATTTTTGTTCTGAGAGTATGACTTGCTTCTAGGAACTCTCGCACCTCACAGATAACTGTTGCATGATACACGGCCTTGGAGTCTGGGCACTCGGCCAACCCACTCGCACCTGAAACAACAAGCTTGCCAGTGCAGCTCCCAGGGTCGTTATCAAAAATTGAAAGACCAGAACTCTCGGAAAGTTCACTAATCCCGCTACACAAACTGGCCCCATCACTCTCCTCCTCCTCCGGCATGCCACCACCCCCCAGGATCAATGCCAGGGAAGGGTCCCGACACCCCTGACCGCAACAAGCAGCCCACTGACTGGCTGGGCTCCTGCACTCTCCCATCACCCTCCACGTCTGGGCCTGGGGAAGAAAAAACAAGAGGCACCCCCAGGGTCTGTGGTGCACTGGCACCCTCGGAAACTGAAGGAGGATCACGGCCCGAAACAGCCCCGACCTCCACAGCACCCAGAGTACCCTCTCCACAGGCAACACCCAGAGAATCTCCTCTTGCCTCTAAACTCTCCCCTGCCGACTCAGCCTGAGAGGCAGCACACCCCCCAGCACCTCCATTGGCTCTGATAAGGAGCACAGAGTGGTACACCAATGCCCCTGAACCTCCACCTTCGGGCTGACTCTGCTCATCCCCCGTCTCAGGGGGCACACTACCAGGGGAGCTAACCCCATCATCTGGCGTGCCAACACCCTCAGTAGGTCTCTGAAACGAGGGGACCTCCTCCGACCCAGAGGACACACACCCAGGGGAGCTAACCTCAACACCCGATGAGATAACTCCCTCAGAGGTCCCCTGAAACGAAGGGGCATCCTCCCGCTCCGAGGACACACCACCAGAGGAGTCAACCGCATCACATGGTCTTATAACACTAGCGGAAGATCCCTGAGATAGAGGCCCAACCTCCGACCCGGAGGACACCTGTTCAAGACCACCAACCACATCAGTGGTGGAAGGTCTGGAGAAAGACATCCCCCTCACTTTGGACCCACGCCCTTGCTCTTCCTCGCCAGGCACTAACCTCCTTTTTGTCCCGCTAGCATGTGGCAGTATGGTGACCTCCATAACAGAAGTGTCTTCGGCCTCCACACTATCCCCAGCCACTTTACCACCCACATGTTTTTGCTTCCCTGCCCCCGTCTGAACCACCTCAGCTCCTTGCTGGACCACGACAGGTGCAAACTGCACCACACTGGAGCTGGCAGGCACCCCTTGGGTGGTATCAGAACTCGGCAGGTGCGCACCCGATCCCATTTGACTTGCTCGGGCGGCCTTTCTCCTCTCCTTCTTCTTCTCTTTCCTCTGCTTCTCCCAATTGCCCCCTTCCTCACCCCCCTCCCCCTGTGCCCTGCCTTCAGCCACCACCACAGGTTCAAGACATGGGGGGCGGGGGCTATCGCTGCCCTGGGTCCCCAAGGCGGAACCTGCAGGCCCAGATGGGCTATCACTGCCGCCCTGGATCACCGAGGCAGAGCTGGCAGCCCTAGCCGGGTCAGCAGTACCACCCAGCGCCACTGAGGTTTGACGAGCCACGCCGGATGGGCCAGCAGCGCATTCCCTGGGCCGCTGCGCTAGAACTTCTCGCAGTGACCCCGCGAATAGGCCACTCCCTCCGGAGATGTCCAAATTCGCCGCACGCATGACACCGTGCCTTTCCCCAACTCCAACGCACGGTTCTAGGGAGACCCCTATACTCCACCTCGAAACTCCCCTCAGCGCCATCCCCCTCACCCACCTTCTTGAACACCCTCCTCTTGAAGCTGAAGACCCCTTTTTCCTCTGGGTCCCCCCCAGGGTGCATGAGCCTAAAGCACTTAGACCGCACCTCCCCAAACCTAGACAGGTGTTGGAATAAGTGATGCGTCTGGAATACATGTGGGGCAACTCCGCAGGAGAACCGGTCTCACCCTGGATACCCACGGATCCACCTGTATGTGGACCCCCCTCACTGAAACCCCCAGCTCCAATGCTCGGGCCACACCCTCCCGGGTCTTTAGTATCACCTCCACCTTTCCTCTTTCGAGCTCGGAAGAGACAATAGCTCCCCTCCCAAGAAGTTCATTCAAGGCCTTTGTAATGTTTCCCCTTGACATCATAGGCCCAGTTTGAACCGAGATACCAAACCCGTCCCAATCCAAGTCAACATGAGGTTCATGCTCAGATGGCCTCGTACCCACCACTGTTGCTACTGCGTATGTCCGGTCCTTCGGCCGCGCCCCAGCCATCGCCATCCTGACAGAGGCACAAACCAGCTCCAGGCACCCCAGCAGCTCAGCTCCAAGTTAAGTTCCAGAAACAGTCACAGTCAAAGACAGGCAGCAGAAAGCAGAAACCTCCAGCTGAAGCAGGAAAGTCCCCAAGTTCGTCACAGCCGAGAGCAGCTTTTGGGAAGCTCTATCCCAGTCGAGCCAGAAGCAAAAGTACCTTCTTCACATTAAGCCAGGCAGCCGCACTGTGCAAAATGAATTTAGGGCAGAGAAACGGTGCAAAAAAGACAAAGACACCGCAATCTTCGTGCCCTCGATCTCCAGGCACTCTTGGCAGTCCGCCAACGACAACCGCACCCTCGACAATGTAGAGAAAACTCAGGAATTTTCGCACTAGTAGTGGATCCTAGACCAGAGGAAAGTTTCAACAGCCCAACGATAAGTTAAACTATGAAGCCCCTCTGCCTCTGTTCCTTCTCCAACAGCAAAATCCTTGAAAGGCTGCTTCAATCCTTCTCAACCGCAGAGCTGAGAAGAAAACACAACCTCTCTCTCTCTCTCTCTCTTTTTTTTTTTTTTTTTTTTTTTTTTTTTTTTAGTTTCAAAAACTTTATTGACACAATCATATAATACAACACATCAAACCATAATCAAAAATGGCACTATATACAACCATTATAGTACAACAATACAATCATTGTTCACAATACACTGAACCCCACGCGGTGACCAGCGCCCACGAAGGCCCTCCAAGTCCCCATGGACACCGCATGTTCCCCGCTCCAGGGACACACGTGCACGGACTAGGCCCGGAAAAGGGGCAGGCAGCCGACTCTAGCCTGACCATCGACCGCCGCGCTGCCTGGACCCGCGAATGGCCATCTTGGCCAGGCCCAGGAGCAAACCGACAGGAAGTTCCCCTCCCCCACTCGGCTCTTCCCACTCCCTGCCTTGTGTCCCGAACACTAGAATCGTGGGACTAAAATGCAACCAGAACTTGAGGCTCTCTCTCTCTCTCTCTCTCTCTCTCTCTCTCTCTCAATACACACACACACACACACACACACACACACACACACACACACACACACACACACACACACACACACACACACACACACACACATATATATATATACATGTCCATATATATACTTTGCGTGGTTCCTGGGTTGCCTACTGCTGGGTAACTCCGCGAAATATCATCCCCCTGCATTTCAAATCTAAATCTCTCGCCAATCCACAGCCTTCGACCGAACTGCAGATGCTGGAGAATTTGAGGGTTACGCAAAAAGCTGGAGAAACTCAGCGGCTGCAGCAGCATCTAAGGAGCCAAGGAGATAGGCGACGTTTCGGGTCGAGACCCTTCTTCAGACTGCTCAGGGATCAGGGAAACGAGAGATATAGACGGTGATGTGGAGAGATAAAGAACAATGAATGAAAGATATGCAAAAAAGTATCGATGATAAAGGGAACAAGCCATTGTAAGCTGTTTGTGGTGTGAAAATGAGAAGTTTAGTGCGACTAGGGTGGGGGAGAGATAGAGATAGAGGGAATGCCAGGGCCCGAGGGCTGAGGGAGAGGTGGGAAGGGGAGGAGACAGCAAGGGTTAACAGAATTGAGAAAATTCAATGTTCAAGCCCAAAGGATGCAGACTCCCCAAGCGGAATATGTGCTGTTCCTCCAACTTGCGGTGTTGCTCACTCTGGCCGTGGAGGAGGCCCAGGACCGAGAGGTCGGATACGGAATGGGAGGGGGAGTTGAAGTGCTGAGCCACCGGGAGGTCGGGTTGGTTTTTGCGGACCGAGCGGAGGTGTTCGGCGAAACGATCGCCAAGCCTCCGCTTGGTCTCACGATATAGATCATCTGGCATCTGGAGCAGCGGATGCAGTAGATGAGGTTGGAGGAGGTGCAGGTGAACCTCTGTCGGACCTGGAAGGACTGCTTGGGTCCCTGAAAGGAGTGGAGGGGGGAGGTGAAGGGACAAGTGTTGCATTTCTTGCGGTTGCAAGGGAAAGTGCCCGGGGAAGGGGTAGAGCGGGAGGGGAGGGAAGAATTGACAAGGAGTTGCGGAGGGAGCGGTCTTTGCGGAAGGCAGACAGGGGGGGAGATGGGAAGATGTGGCGGGTGGAGGGGTCACTTTGGAGGTGGCGAAACTGGTGGAGGACTATGTGTTGTATTTGCCGGCTGGTGGGGTGAAAGGTGAGGACCAGGGGGACTCTGCCCTGTTTGCGAGTGGGGGAATGGGGAGAGAGGGTAGTGTTGCGGGGTATGGAGGAGACCCTGGTGTGAGCCTCATCAATAGTGGGGGAGGGGAATCCCCGTTCTCTGAAGAATGAGGCCATTTGTGATGACCTGGTGTGGAACACCTCATCCTGGGAGCAGATGCGGCATAGACGGAGGAATTGGGAATAGGGGATGGAGTCCTTACAGGAAGCAGGGTGGGAGGAAGAGTAGTCCATGTTGTTCTTTTTTAAGACCAAAACAAAATAGTTCTCGCGGATTCCAAGTTCCCGAGTTTTGGGAGCGGGGGGGGGGGGGGGGGGGGGGGGGGGGGGGTCGTTGGCTAGTCGGTGAAAATACAGCTCCAGCTGGAATATAAGAAGAGATGAAACAAAAACACTGAAAGCAAATAGTAACTTAATCAGCGGGAAGTAGGACATATGTGTGTGTGGTGTGCGCGCTACTGAATACTTTCTATCCAGTGTCTCCGCTGCAAATTGCAATGCATGCGCGTTTGATATTTAGACAAACTTAATTTTATTTCCAGTTTTGCATTTTTAGTTTGTTTCCACACATTTAATTAGTTTTAATCCCTACAGAAAAAAACCTGAAAGTGGAGATGGTTCTCATACATAAAGCCCAAGAGATGGCTTCTTGATTCTAACGAGTGTTTGGGAAAAATAGACACAAAATGCTGGAGTAACTCAGCAGGACTGGCAGCATCTCTGGAGAGAAGGGATGGGTGACGTTTCGGGTTGAGACCCTTCTTTCGGACTGGTGTTTGTGAAACGTGGATTAGGTTTTGATTTCGGGGGGGGGGGGGGGGAAGGGGGATAATACATTTGCCTTTTTCTCTGATTTCAGGAATGAATGCATGTTGACACAAATAACACAGAGAGATCGCTGCGTTTAGGTCTGAGGCGAAGGGACCAAGAAGTTCCTCGATTTTCCCTGGCGATAGTTTCACTTTTTTTGCATTTTTCCTTCTCTCCTGCAGTGGAGGTCCTGCCGCCTGTCCCGCTGAGTTTACTCCAGCTTTTCATGTCAAAGTCGTCTTGTTCAATCTCATTTCATTGCAACTTTCAGCGCTGGATACCCCGCATTGATCCGCGCGTATTTCAGCATTTATATTTCTCAAGCCTCTTTACCTCCCGGAGCCACATGTAAACTATACCACATGTAATTACTCCAGCATTTTGTGTCTGGTTCAGTCTTTACTCGAGCGAACGAACAGATTTAAAAGAAAGTTCCCCACGGTAGACTCACGAGACACTAAGGTAAACGCACGGGCCATTACGTTATTGCAACGAGTTTAAATGTTTCCATTTTTAACTTGAACAGTTAACTTGACTCGTAGAAAAAGTCAAACATGTTTGATTTTTTTCACGAGTTAACAAGTTTCCCGAGTACCTGCCATTAGCAGCACGAGTCGATAAGTTGCTCGTGCGAGTTCCGACGTTCCCGCTACGTGATCACCACGAGTGAAAACTCGGGGTCACTCGTGGGCCAACTCGCACCGTGAGACAGGGGTTTTAGAATAAAGGGGAGGTCATTTAAGACTGAGGTGAGAAAAATCTTTTTCACCTAGAGAGATGTGAATTTATGGAATTCCCTGCCACAGAGGGCAGTGGAGGTCAAGTCACTGGATGGATTTAAGAGAGAGAGATAGAGCTCTAAGGGCTAGTGGAGTCAAGGGATATGGGGAGAAGGCAGGCACGAGTTATTGATAGCGGACGATCAGCCATGATCACAATGAATGGCTGTGCTGGCTCGAAGGGTCGAATGGCCTCCTCCTGCACCTATTTTCTATGTTTCTATGTTTCTAAATTCCACCATCAATAATTTTACCTAACTTTCTTCTTCTCTCTTTTTGCTTATATTACTTTTTTATTATTAAATTCAAAAACAGAAGTTGTATATGAAATGTATTATATTATTCTTAATGTACCCTATTGTGTATGACTTCTAATAAAAATATTATTTAAAAAAAAATAATAAAAAAATTTAAATAATAATAATTTTAACAAATGCTCCATCGGTTTGGCAGCCCAAGCAAACGAAAATCACAGTCCCTTTTGCCGAAGGCAGGGGACTCCGTGAATGTGGCGGGGAGGGAGAGTGAAGCCCACACAGGAGAATTTTACGTTACTTTGTGCAAGTTGGATACAAGGAGGACAGTGAGTAAAATGGTGAAGAAATAATTAAATCAGGGATTAGCGCTTCAATGCACAATCAGAGGGGAGGGAAAGACGTTGATGAATCTGAGACGAAACAAAAGCTGCCTTGTCCATAAATCTGATGTGGGGAAGGAAGCAAGATAGGGTGTTTGATTAAGTTCCTAACGTTCATCATTTCCCACTTAAGCCTGAGCAGGCGACCAGCGAGTATCCTCTTGCTGAGGCCTGCGTCACATTATGTCAGAGGAAAGGTCTCTATCCTGAAACGTCACCTATTCCTTTTCTCCAGAGATGCTGTTTCACCCGCTGAGTTACTCCAGCTCTTTGTGTCTATCTGCAGCTCTTTCCCACACTACCTGGAAATATTGTGTTGAATCCTCATTTAAATCCATCCACTATACTGACAGGTGTCAACAAGGTGGATGTAATACGTTAGCAGCTGTTGTCATTTGATATTATTTTAAACATATTTAGTTACTGAAAAAATGTATTGACCAAAAGTGGGAGTAACAGCACATATTATATTGAACGGAAATAGTTAAAGTATGGGAACATTCTCATCCAATAATACGTTTAATAAGTTTAGATCTCGACTGAGCATTTATTTAGCTAAAGTCATTTCTCCAGAGATGTTGCTGACCCGCTGAGTTACTCCAGCTTTTTGTGCTACATAATAGCTGCTGGCTGCTAAGACCAGCCTGAAGAAGATCCCGACACGAAATGTCACCCGTCCTTTTTTTTTCTCCAGAGATGCTGCCTGAACTGCTGAGTTACTCCAGCACTTTGTATTTTGTTGAAGATTCCGTCACCTTTCATCTTTTGTGCCTCCCTTTTAACTGCCATCATTTGCAGGAGAAATTCCCTCCTAATATAAGGAATGTGCGTAGATTGAGGGAAGGATATGTCTGTCCTATGGATGTGACCTGAAATTTAAATTATCTCAACCTCATTTAATAAGCCGGGTACATGAACTATAACAACTCATAAGACAGGAATACAATCTTCAGGCTGTTTAAGGAAAGATCACAGTCTATTGATGCAATATCCTTTTTACATTAAGTCAGACAGCTTTTACTCTCACAGTTTTAAAACTGTCTTCTTTAAAAATTTTCTACGGAGTTTGTACTGAACACTCTCCCCATGACCTGCATGGGTTTTCTCCGAGATCTTCGGTTTCCTCCCACGCTCCGCAGACGTACAAGTTTGTAGGCTAATTGGCTTGGAATAAATGTAAAATTGGCCCTAGTGTGCGTAGGATAGTGTTAGTGCGCTGGTTGGTGCGGACTCGGTGGGCCAAAGGGCCTGTATCCGCACTGTTTTGTCTAAACTAAACTAAACAATAAAATGCTGGCAGTTATTTAGTTCATCACATTGACGTTACAGTATAAACTGGACACACATGACATGTTTTCTGCAGCCCACTGTCCACCACATACTATTGACAAAGTAATTCCAAATTGTAATAGTCATAGAGTAATACAGCATGGAAACAGGCCCTTGCCCACAACAGCCAACAATATATCATCTACACTAGTCCCAGCTGCCCGCGTTTGGCCCAATATCTCTCCAACTGGTCCTATCCATGTACCTGTCTAACTGTTTCTTAAATGATGGGATAGTCCCTGCCTCAACTACCTTCTCTGGCAACTTGTTCCATACACCCACCAGCCTTAGTGTGAAAAAGCTACCCCTCAGATTCCTATTAAATCTTTTCCCCTTCACCTTAACGCTATGTCCTCTGGTCTTCAATTCACCTTCTCTGTGCAAAAGACTGCATCTACTCGATCTATTCCTCTCATGATCTTTTATACCTTTATACGATCACCCCTCATCCTCCTGCGCTCCAAGGATTAGAGTCCCAGACGACTCAACCTCTCCCTATAGCTCAGACCCTCTGAGACTGTGAGAAAATCATTTTTGAATGTGTGCGGTTAGATGCTTCAAAGGAACTGTTGTGCCAATATTTCACGATGCACCTTGTAATGTGATGTTTTAATATTGCCTGGTCAGAAAATATTGAAGTTGTAGCACCACCCGGTATTGTTTTCATAATTTTATTTGTTAACGTTTAGAAAATATCACAAAACACTGAGGAGCATTCAGATCAATGAATTTAGTTTAGAACTTCAATTTTATTTCTGCAATGGGAACGGAGTGCAGGTGACACTTTATTACTTTTCATCTCTGAGAAATTGAACAAAAACAATCCATGATCAGTTCTCAGCTGGACCACCAGAGGGAGACGATAGCCAAATGTGCCTCAAATCTTTGGAGGCAAAACCAACTAGTTTTCCCCCCCACATTTGAAAAATTTCTCCTGGTTACATAACCGACGGGTGATTTTTTTTTGTGCCTCCCATGATAAACTTTGCCGATTAAGTGGTAACACACTAACTCTACACAAGGCTTATACGGGGGGGGTTTTAGGGGTGGTGGAGATATTTAGAGTATATTGCAGGTGTAGAAAGGTGGGAGGACCCAGAACGTCACCTCTTTCGAGATGAGAAAGGGTACGGCTATGAGGGTCCATCGCCGAGTTACTCCAGCACATGTGAGGAAGTAACTGAACATGTTCAACCTTCGGTTGTGTAATACCAGCATCTGCAGTTCCTTCCTACACAGACGTCAATATACTTCAGCTCTCTGGCTCCGCATGGTTCTTGCCTCAATGGTTGGCATGGAGCTGAAGCAGTGGTAGTTTCAGCTTCAGTGTAGTTTATTGTCACGTGTAGCGAGGTACAGTGAAAAGCTTTTGTTGCGTGCTAACCAGTCAGCGGATAGACAATACATGATTACAATCGAGCCATTTTCAGTGTACAGATACATGATAAAGGGAATAACGTTTTGGTGCAAGGTAAAGCCAGCAAAGTCTGATCAAGGATAGTCCGAGGGTCTCCAATGAGGTAGGTAGTAGGTCAGGACTGCTCGGTGGTTGTGGTAGGATGGTTCAGTTGCCTGACAACAGCTGGGAAGAAACTGTCCCTGAATCTGGAGCCATTAGAGTGGTGGCAGCTGACACGAATGTCTTAGAATCTGCAATTTCTACAATTGGAACAATTTCTGCAGTTTGTAGCTTAATTGCATGATAAAGGGATGAGTACATTTTGTGACGTTGCCGGCACCTTTGTGGCGACTCTTTAGTGTACTTTGTATGCAAAGATAAAGAATTTCACAATACCTAGGGGCGAGTCATAAGGTCAAAAGTGATAGGAGCAGAATTAGGCCCAGCAAGTCCACTCCACCATTCAATCATGGCTGATCCTCCTAACTTCCCCTCCTAACCCTATTCTCATGCCTTCTCCCCATAACCCCTGACACCCGTACTAATCAAGAATCTATCTATCTCTGCCTTAAAAATAAGTGACAATAAAGTATCATCATCATTGGGCTCTGCAATTTGGCCCCAGTGGATGTCAATGTTGGATAACTTAGAACAAATGTGAGCAGTTCGATCGATGGTCAGCATTGACTTGTTAGGCCGAAGAGCCTGTTTCCATGCTTCATCTTTCAATCGATCAATCTAGCATGCATGATAGCATGGAAGTGGACCAGCTTTCACCATCATGAGTTTGAGTCCACTTGAGATGTGACCTGACGTCAATAAAATGCAATACTACTGCAGGTAGACACAAAAAGCTGGATTAACTCAGCAGGTCAGGCGGCATCTTTGGAGAAAAGGAATAGGCGTCACCTGCGACAGAGATGCTGTCTGACCCGCTGAGTTAATCCAGCTTTTTGTGTATATCTTCGGTTTGAACCAGCATCTGCTGTTGCTTCCTACGCAATACTACTGTAGCCTGGTAAGACAAACAGCGAAGTACCAACTATATCCAATTTTCTTCACGATCTAGAGACTCAGAGCATGTATATGTACACGTGGAGTTGATCAATGTGTCACGTTGAACATGAGGGAATACTGTATGTGCTGCTGAGTTCCATATGTTCTATATTTACTTCCTGGCATGAACTTGCTTGTCTAACGGCCACTTGCTCAGCTTCACCTATTATGTGGACACCAGCAGCATTGGCTTCCGGCTGGGACCTGTCTGGTTTGTAGCAGCCAAGTTTCAGTTTTGCTTCATTCATCCAATGGTGAACATAATGAAGATAAACCAAAACGTCCTGAGAGAAACTGCAAATGAGATTATGCTTCACTCCTGATGGATCATGGTAATGGGAAAGAGCTCATGGACACAGAAATAATGACCTGCTAAAAACAAATAAAGCCAGAACGTGATACCCCATGCATTCTCATTTAGCTTAGTTTAGTTTAGAGATACAGCGCGGAAACAGGCCCTTAGGTCCACCAAGTCTGCATCGACCAACCGTCCCTGCACACTAGCACTATCCTACACACTAGAGACAAATTACCATTTTACCAAAGCCAATTAACCTACAAACTTGTATGTCTTTGGAGTGTGGGAGGAAACTGAAGCACCCAGAGAAAACCCACGCAGGTCACGGGGAGAACGTACAATCTCCGTACAGACAGCGCCCGTACTCAGGGTTGAACCCGGGTCTCCGGCGATGTGCTGCACCACCATGCCACCCATAGCATTTGCTTCACTGCAAAAACTTCCTCTGCCTCCGCAGATGCTTGAAGAGGATCGTCATTTTGCTGAATATCTTTTTGAACTTTTACAAATGTATGGTGGGGAGAACACTGACCGGTTGCATCAGGACCTTGCTTGGAAAATCGAACGCTCGGGAACAAAGGAGGCTGAAGGAAGCAGTGGACATTATCTGATCCTTCACGGGTACTGACCTCCCCATCATTGAAAGGATCGAACAGGACACACTGCATCAAGAAGGCATCTCATCTCATAAAGACATTCATCAATCAGGCAGTGCTCTTTTCTTCATGCTACCATGGGGAAGAAAGTACAGGACTCTGAGAACCATTACCTCTCAGTCCAAGAATATCTTCTTCATCTGATTCTTAAACAACCCTAAGTTGAGAAGGATGAGGGGGGACCTCATTGAAACTTACCGAAATAGGGAAGGGCTTGGATAGAGTGGATGTGGAGAGGATGTTTCCACATATGGGGGAGTCTAGGACCTGAGGCCATAATCTCAGAATAAAAGAACGTTCCTTTGGGAAGGAGAAGAGGAGGAATTTATTTAGTCAGGGGATGGTGAATCTGTGGAATACATTGCCAGTGAAGGCTGTGGAGGCCAAGTCAATGGATATTTTTAAGACAGTGATAGATACGTTCTTGATTGGTATGGGTATCAGGGGTTATGGGGAGAAGGCAGGAGAATGTGGTTGCGGGGGTGAGTTAGATTCTCAAAGTAGATGAACCTATGAACTAAGCACAACCCTATCTCAACTTGCACTACCATTGGTCGCTCTAGTAACTGTGTGTTTTGCACTCTCATGGTCTAGCTCATTTAGAATCTGATAATTAATTGTATATTGCATTTAATATGCCTGAACATCTGCAGCTAGTAATAATTTCAAGAAAAGTGGAGTGAGCAAAAGATCTGAACACAACGAGATATGGTTCTATCCAACCTACTATTTAACAATTGGACAAGTTTCATTTTTACGTGGGAAGAATATGAATGTCTCTTTTAATGCTGGGCATCCCCTCCATGTGATTCTGGAGAGTCAAAAGAGCACTCTGGACAACAACCGGCTCCTCTCCCTGCCCTGTAGAATGGAGCGGTTCAGAAGATCCTCCACCCCTGCAGCCATTAGATTTTACAATTCGGACGGCTAGACTGTAGGGAGGAAGCATTTTTGCATTTTTTTTATTTTTAAGTGTTAATTATTGGTCTTTTTAAGTATTTATTGCTCTCAGGTGGTGTCCACATGGTATTTAATGTATTTTCTGTCTGCGTTTGTTTTTAATGTGTGGGTTTGTTGGTTGGGGGCTTCTGGACATCTGAAAATCCCTGAGGGGATCAATAAAGTATGTATTATTATTATTATTATTATTATTATTATTATTATTATTATTATTATTATTATATTATTATTATTATTATTTTAAAAATATTTCTGTCCCCCCCCCCATGAACGACACCCCAGGGGATGGACTGTCTTATGAAGAAAGACTGGATAGACTCGGTTTATACTCTCTGGGAGGAGATTGAGAGGGGATCTTATAGAAACTTACAAAATTCTTAAGGGGTTGGACAGGCTGATGCAGGAAGAGGAAGTCCATCACAGCTTAGGATAAGGGGGAATCCTTTTAAGACCGTGAGAAAGACTTTTTTCACACAGAGAGTGGTGAGTCTCTGGAGCCACAGAGGGTAGTTGAGGCCAGTTCATTGGCTATATTTAAGAGTGTGTTGGATGTGGCCCTTGTGGCTAAGGGGATCAGAGGGGGTATGGAGAGAAGGCAGGTACGGGATACTGAGTTGGATGATCAGCCATGATCATATTGATGGCGGTGCAGGCTCGATGAATGGCCTACTCCTGCACCTAATTTCTATGTTTCTATGTTTTATGTTTCTATGTGAAGCTTGTACTGTAGAAGAGAGAAATGGAAGGAAATGTCGAGCAGAACTGAAACACTACCACTTTCAGGCATTTTGTAATGTGGGAAAAGTTGTCGTTATGGATAGAGAATTGTCGTTTAAACCTCATCGTTTATTCATGAACACAATCTCTCATCATTTCGTCTGAGCGATGTGGTGCTGTGTTTCGCGGAACATTATATCTTCCTTCTTTTGATTCTCACCATGTCCCCTCAAGCACAGTTACACCATACGTTAGTGTCCTAAGTGATAGGAGCAGAATTAGGCCATCCGGCCCATCAAGTCTACTCCGCCATTCAATCATGGCTGATTTACCTCTCCCTCTCAATCCCGTTCCCCTGCCTTCTCCCCATAACCCCTGGCACCCGTACTAATCAAGAATCTATCTATCTCTGCCTTAAAGATCTCCATTATCCTGTCAGTTGCATGGACCTCTTTAGTTACAGACCAAACAATGACCGAGTGTATTTTTAGCAGTTGGCAAATAATTGGTGTCCAAATAAGTTATTGAAATGTTCCTATCCTGGTAGACAGGTAGCAATCTTCTGAAGATGGACACAAAAAGCTGGAGTAACTCACCGGGTCAGGCAGCATCGATGGAGAAAATGAATTGGTGACGTTTCGGGTCGAGACCTTTCTTCAGACTGAGGAGAGAGAAACTTGGGTTGTGTTTCAGGTTGATGCCCATAGTTTTATTTTAGGTTTAGAGATACAGCGTGAAAACAGGCCCTTCGGCCCGCCAAGTACTCACCGACCAGTGATCCCCGCACACTAATGCTATCCTACGCACACTAGGGACAATTTAGACTTATACCATGCCAAGTAACCAACAAACCTCTACGTCTTTGGAGTGTGGAAGGAACTCGAAGATCTTGGAGAAAACCTATGTGGTCACGGGGAGGACGTACGAAGTCCGCACAGGCAGTACCTGTAGTCGGGATTGAACCTGGATCTCCAGCACTGCAAGCACTGTATGGCAGCAACTCTACCGCTGCGCCACCGTGCCACCTTCATCGGATTTTTTCCCCAGGTTTTACGTCACAATGTACCGTTGAATGTACCTAGCTTAGAGGGTACACTGCCTTTAACTTCATATCAATAAAACATTCACAAGAATATACACAAGGACATCAAGGAATTATACATCCATTATCTCCATTCATCTGCCTGCAAATAAACTATTGGGCATTGCTTTTGTTGGCTCCATGGCTGAATTCACTTTACTATGTCATAAGGTCATAATGTCATAGGAGGAGAATTAGGCCATTCAGCCCATCAAGTCTACTTAGCCATTCAATCATGTCTGATTTATCTCTCCCTCCTAACCCCATTGTCCTGCCTTCTCCCCAAAATCTCTGACACCTGTATTAATCAAGAATCTATCTATCTCTGCCTTACAAATATCCGCTGACGGACTCCACAACCTCCTAAGGCAAAGAATTCCATAGATTCACCACCCTCTGAGCAAATACATTTTATCCTCATCTCCTTCCTTAAAGAACCTCCTTTAATTCTGAGACTATGACCTCTAATCCTGGACTCTCCCACGTGGAAGCATCCATATAATGGTATATGGACACACTGATCTGTTTTGTAGTCAATGCCTACTATGTTCTGTTGTGCTGAAGCAAAGCAAGAATGTCATTGTCCTATCAGGGACACATGACAACAAACTCACTTGAACGTGAACTTGATCCTCTCCACATCCACTCTATCCAAGCAGTACATTTCGATGAGGTCCACCCTCATTCTTCTAAACTCCAGCAAGTATAGGCCCAGGTTAACCTATGTGTCGTCCTTGGTGGTGAAGCCTGGGTTTGTATTTTCTTTCCACTTTATGATATAGCACTTTGGTCTAGCAATGCTGTACACGACCAAGAATTAAAAGCCCAGCCTTAAATGCAGCTTTTAACATGATTGAGCAAACCTGTTTATATATTGACCTTAAATCTTAACTGAATGTCTAATTTATGAAACCAATTCCTCCCTTTGTTAATTGAAGGAAAACTTGCTCGATTAGCTTTTTTTTTACGAATTGCCTTTACGTTCATGAATAATGCACATCTAAACATGCTAATAGAATGAATTTGCACCTTTGTAAAATTGAATCTGCTTATTTAATTAGTTATTTTAGCATTACTGTGCAGTTCACCAATAGGTTGCTTAGTGAATGTTCCAGCTCTAATCATACAGATTTAGCTTTTCTTTTATATGTTGGTATTATCAGATTGATCGCCGATGATTATATCACCCAACATTTGTGCTTATGCTATTATTCCAAGCATACATTTATCTGCATTAATCCACAAAATGGACTGCATAATGCGAGTTGAAGATTATGGTTTCTGGAAATAAAACTCCCTTTGCAGTGAACATTGCAACTAAACCATCCTACCACAACTTGAGAGCAGTCCTGAACTACTATCTACCTCATTGGTTACTCACAGACTCTTAGACAATAGACAATAGACAATAGGTGCAATCTATCAACATATGACAGTCCCGCCATCCCGGGAATTAGCCTCGTGAACCTACGCTGCACTCCCTCAATAGCAAGAATGTCCTTCCTCAAGTTTGGAGACCAAAACTGCACACAATACTCCAGGTGTGGTCTCACTAGGGCCCTGTACAACTGCAGAAGGACCTCTTTGCTCCTATACTTAACTCCTCGTGTTAAGAAGGCCAACATGCCACTCACTTTCTTCACTGCATGTTCTACCTGCATGCTTACCTTCAGTGACTGATGAACATGACCTTCAGATCCCGTTGTACTTCCCCTTTTCCCAACTTGACACCATTTAGATAATAATATGCCTTCCTGTTTTTGCCACCAAAGTGGATAACCTCACATTTATCCACATTAAACTGCATCTGCCATGCATCTTTGATCGGTCTTTACTGGCTTTACCTTGCATTAAACGTAATTCCCTTTATCACATATCTATACACTGTATATGGCTCAATTGCATTAATATATTGTCTTTCCATTGACTGGTTAGCACACAACAAAAGCTTTTCACTGTACCTCGGTACATGTGATGATAAATTAAATTAAACTGAACTGAGTTCATTCGGATCTACCTCCATTACCTTCCGACCACACTATGCTAGACGTGAGCGTATTGTTATTTTGCTTGGGTGGTGCAGCTGATAGAGCCGCTGCCTGACATTGCCAGAAACCCATTGACCTTGGGTGCTGTCAGTGTGGAGTTTGCAAGTCACCCTGCTACTTCGTGGGCTCAGTGGGACAGGCAGCATCTCTGTCACCCGTCACCCGTTCCTTCTCTCCAGAGATGCTGTCTGTCCCGCTGAGTTACTCCAGCTTTTTGTGTCTATCTTCAGCATCTGCAGTTCCTTCCCAGGTGGGTGTCCCTTTGTGGGTTTCCTCCAGGTGCTCTGCTTTCCTCCCTCATCCCAATTGGCCTCTGTAGGATAATCCGAGTATGTTGGGCATGGATGCAAAAGTGGGATAACATACAACTCGTGTGAAGAAGTGACCGATGGTGGGCCGAAGGGCCTGTTTCCATGCTGTGTCTTTCAATAAATCAATCAATTTCCTCTGCGTTAAACTCTACAGAAACCTGCAATTCAGCTTTGTAAATGCAGCTCCAATTTTCAGATCTTATTAACGATTAGGTCCTATAACTGGAGTGTCATTATCAATACCTCGGATCAATCCTCCACGGTCCAATAGTTTAATCAGCATTTCACTGATGACATTCATTTTCTGTGTCTTCCTCTAATATTGGCATTCAATATTTGTGCATTTTGTACCCACCGTTCTAAATAGATGTTTCGAGGCAATTTGATGTTTCAAATAAATTAAAACTCTTGCACAGCTTCTCTTTGCCGTCGCAAATAATATGGGGATATCTCTCATAAACATTTTATATATGATTATCTGCAAACCAAATGGATGAGAATTCATTATATTGCAAATGTATAAGAGATGGCATCATTCAACATGGGATATCTATTTGAGCAGAAAATTGATCCTTAAGAATGAAATCATATTCCTTTCTCCTGAGAAATAATGGCTTTCTTCCCTGAGAAATATCCGTTTAACCAACTGCAAAAATGCTCATTTCATCCATTCCGGGCTGAACATGAAGCTCACCGATCTTTCCTTCAGCCGATTTAATAGCAGATGTTCAACAGACTATTACCAACCAAACAGCTAATGAAACTTGCTGGTGTAAATTAAACAAGTCAGATGCACTGCTGGAGTCTGTCAGAAGGGTTGTTCAGGAAGTCAGCAGTTTCAGCTTCTATTGATCCATATGCAGACTGTTAAGAGCTGCCTGTGCTGTGTGCATGGTACAATTTGAACCCGAGCTCCATAGGACTAGGAAATTGAGCCAACGTGCAAAGTCCAGATTGAAATTGTGCTGATAAATAACTACGCCTTCTAATTTACGCACCTCTCTCCAAAATTGTTATTGGTAAATTTTTTTTTTTTGTTTTTGTTTTTTTTTCATTATCCCTTCCTTTCTATTAGTTTATAGATTTTTCTTTTCAGTTATATCTCTTAAAAATTTTTATAAAAAGTACAGAAGCCTCTATGAATGTAATTGATAAACAAACTGTGTTGTTATTAAGTGCTTGTGTTTCTAATAAAAATATATTTAAAAAAAAAAAGAAATTGTGCTGATACAAGCAGAACTGAATTGAAGAAGCACAACTCCAAAGATGTTCAGGTTTGCAGGTTAATTCTCTTCAGCAAAAATTGTAAATTGTCCCTGGTGTGTAGGATCCATCAGTCCTCTACCCTTTCCCATCAGGCAAAAGGTACAGAAGTGTGAAAAAGCACACCTCCAGGTTCAGGGACAGCTGTTATCAGACAACTGAATCATCCTACAAGGCCTGTCCCACTTGGGCGTCATTTGCGCATGATTTGCGTGACATCATTTATCCTTGACCGGACTTTGCTGGCTTTACCTTGCACTAAACGTTATTCCCTTATCATGTATCTATACACTCCAAATGCATTGATTGTAATCATGTGTTGTCTTTCTGCTGACTGGTTAGCACGCAACAAAAAGCTTTTCACTGTACCTCGGTACACGTGACAATAAACTAAACTGAACAGAGGATAGTGCTAGTATAAGAGGTGATTGCTGGTCAGCACGGACTCAGTGGGCCGAAGGGTCTGCTTCTGCGCTGTATCTCTAAACTAAACTAAACAAAAAAATGTTTAATTGTTCATAACCTGAAATGTAATTGTACAATGTGAGAACGTTGTTTTATGTTTTACTCTTCTCTGGTACATCTGTGAGTTAGTGATTGATGGAGTAACAAAGCATTTAAGACCAACTAGAGAATGGACCACAGACTGATCCTGTAACTGAATCTAATGGCCAGAGGATGTAGGTTTAAAGGGAGGAGGGGAAACGTTTAATAGGTACCTGAGGGTAACTTTTTTTCACAAAGGATGGTGGTATATGGAATGAGCTGCTGGAGGGGATAGTTAAGGCATGTGCTATCATAATGTTTGAGAGACATTTGGAAAGGTACTTGGATAGAATAGGTTTAAAGGGATATGGATCAAGTACGGGCAGATGAGACTAATGTAGTTGGGCTCTGTTGGTCTGTGTGGGCAAGTTGGGCCAAAGTGCCTGTTTCTACGCTACATGACTCTTTGATTCTATAATCATATCTAGGATTTTACAGATAGACGTTTAGTTCAGTTTAGAGATACAGCATGGAAACAGGCCCTTCGGCCCACCGAGTCCGTGCCGACCATTGATCACCCGCACACTCATTTTATCTTTCACTCTAGGGATAATTTACAGAAGTCACTACCCGTAGTCAGGATGGAACCTGGGTCTCTGGTGCTGTAAAGCAGCAACTCTACTGCTGTGCTACTGCTCCTATGCTGTTTCAATTGTTTTTAAACAGAAAACATTGATTTTAATCATCAATTAACAGATGTGAGCAAGGTGGATTTAGTATGTTAGTCGCTGATGTCATTTAATATTAACTTTAACATTAACATTCAATGTAACATTTTATTGACCAAAATTCAGAGTAACAACATACTGAATGTAATTGAATCACTGGATCAGGCTTCAGATGAGCATGGAATAACTTAATGAAAATTAGACCCTCCAATTTTGTAAGATTTATCATAATTAATATTCACTGTTTGTAATTCTACTTTAGAGTATTTTCAATAATTGAAAATGAATCTGCATTCATTTATTTTGCAGAAATAGTATAGAAAGATGAATATAAAAGTTGGGAGATTATGTTGCAGTTGTATAAGACGTTGGTGAGACCGTATTTTGATATTATTTTCAGTTCTGGGCACCATGTTATAAGAAAGATGTTGTCAAGCTTGAAAAGGTTCGGAAAAGATTTACGAGGATGTTGCCAGGACTTGAGGGTCTGAGCTATAGGGAGAGGTTGAGTCGGCTGGGTCTCTATTCCTTGGAGCACAGGAGGATGAGGGGTAATCTTATAAAATCATGAGAGGAATAGATTGGGTATATGCACAAAATCGCTTGCCCAGAATAGGGGAATCGAGGACCAGAGGACATAGGTTCAAGGTGAAGGGGAAAATATATAATAGGAATGTGAGGGGTAACTTTTGGGTGTGTGGGATAAGCTTCCAGAGGAGGTAGTTGAGGCTGGGACTATCCCAACGTTTAAGAAACAGTTACATAGGTACATGGATAGGACAGGTTTGGAGGGATATGGACCAAGCGCAGGCAGGTGGGACTAGTGAAGCTGGGACAATGTTGGCCGGTGTGGGCAAGTTGGGCCGAAGGGCCTGTTTCCACACTGCATCACTCTATGACTCTGTGAATCTAAATTGATGGCATGATGCAAGTCTAAGTTTATGTTTTTTGCAAATAAAACTATTTCCTTGCATGGAATGTTACGATGGATCTGGTTCATTCTCATGTACCGCCAGTCCCTTCCTTCCACACTATGCTGGATGGTAGCCTATTGGTACTTTGTTTTGGGCAGCACAGTGGCAGAGCGGCAGGCCTCACAACGCCAGAAACCCAGGTTCAACTCTGACCTTTGATGCTGTCAGGGTGGAGTTTGCACGTTCTCCCTGTGACTTGTTTCCTCTCACATCCCAAAGACACGCGGGTTTGTAGGTTAACGATCCTCTGTAATTCTGAATTCTGTCTCTGCTGATGGTATACAGTGTAGCAAAGTGTGGAGTCATGCATTTTGGTCGTAGGAATAAAGGCGAAGACTATTTTCTAAATGTGAAGAGAATCCAGTAATCGGAGGTGCAAAGGGACTGAGGAATGCTGGTGCAGGATTCCCAAAATGTTAATCTGCAAGTTGAATCAGTAGTAAAGAAAGAGAACTCAATGCTAGCATTTATTTCAAGAGGGCTTGAAAACAAAAACAGGGATGTAATGCTGAGGCTCTATCAGGCACTGTTAAGGTCGCATTTGGAATATTTTGAGCAATTTGGGGCACCATATCTGAGGAAGGATGTGCTGGCTCTGGAGAGGGTCCAGAGGAGGTTTACAAGAATGGTCCTAGGAACGAGTAGGTTGACCTACGATGCACGTTTGTCGGCACTGGGCCTGTACTCGCTGGAGTTTAGAAGAATGAGGGTGGACCTCATTGAAATGTACAGCATACTGATAGGCTCGGATAGAGTGGATGTGGAGAGGATGCTTCCACTAGTGGGAGAGTCTAGGACTAGAGGTCATAGCCTCAGAATTAAAGGACCTTCTTTAAGGAAGGAGATGAGGAGAAATGTATTTAGTCAGAGGGTGGTGAATCTGTGGAATTCTTTGCCACAGAATGCAGTGGGAGGCCAAGACAGTGGATATTTTTAAGGCAGAGATAGATAGATTCTTGATTAGTACGGGTGTCAGAGGTTATGGGGAGAAGGCAGGAGAATGGGATTAGGAGGGAGAGATAGATCAGCCATGATTGAATGGCAGACTAGACTTGAAGAGCCGAATGACCTAACTCTACTCCTATCACATGACCTTATGTCCTTACCACTCCTAATGTGTAAAAAGTTTTGATAATGAATGGCATGCACATTTTCTGAAGCTTCCTATTTCAGGTATATTGACTGAGGAGGGCTTAAGGCAGTAGACTTCAGGCACAGCAACAAAAATATACCTCTGCCTATGGACATTCAGACCTTTAACCACTGCTTGTATCAAGCTGCAAAGGTGTTAGGAGGACCTTTCAATCTCCTGGTTGTGTGGCCAGAAAGCTGTGTCTTTAATCTGGTGGAAAGATTCCAATCAGGCCACAGGGATGATAGATACATAGAAACATAGAAAATAGGTGCACGAGGAGGCCATTCGGCCCTTCGAGCCTGCACCGCCATTCAATATGATCATTGCTCATCATTCAACTCAGTATCCTGTACCTGCCTTCTCTCCATAGCCCCTGATCCATTTAGCCACAAGGCCATCTAATTCCCTCTTAAATACAGCCAATGAACTGGCCTCAACTACCTTCTGTGGCAGAGAATTCCAGAGATTCACCAATCTCTGTGTGAAAAATGTTTTTCACGTCTCGGTCCCAAAAGACTTCCCCCATATCCTTAGACCGTGACCCCTTGTTCTGGACTTCCCCAACATCAGGAATAATCTTCCTGCATCCAGCCTCTCCAACCCCTTAAGAATTCTGTAAGTTTCTATAAGATCCCCCCTCAATCTTCTAAATTCTAGCGATTACAAGCCAAGTCTATCCAGTCTTTCTTCATATGCAAGTCCTGACATCCCAGGAATCAATCTAGTGAACCTTCTCTGTACTCCCTCTATGGCAAGAATGTCTTTCCTCAGATTAGGAGACCAAAACTGTATGCAATACTCCAGGTGTGGTCTCACCAAGACCCTGTACAACTGCAGTAGAACCTCCCTGCTCCTATACTCAAATCCTTTCGCTATGAATGCTAACATACCATTCGATTTCTTCACTGCCTGTTGCACCTGCATGCTTACTTTCAATGACTGGTGTACAATGACATGACACCCAGGTCTCGTTGCATCTCCCCTTTTCCTAATCGACCACCATTCAGATAATAGTCTACTTTCCTGTTTTTGCCACCAAAGTGGATAACCTCACATTTATCCACATTATACTGCATCTGCCATGCATTTGCAGTATAATGTGGATAAATGTGAGGTTATCCCATTGTTAGTTTTGATCCCCTTGTTAGTTTTGGTATGGTGAAGATTTGTGGGTGTTTGCATTACCATCAGGATGCATAACAGCACGGTTTGGGAACAGCTCTATCCAAGACAGCAAGAAATTGGAAAGAATTATAGACACTGCCCACACCATCATACAAATCCACCTAAGATAGACACAAAGAGTTGCAGTACCTCAGCGGGACAGGCAGCATCTCTGGAGAGAAGGAATGGGTGACGTTTTGGATCAGGACCCTTCTTCAGATTGTGTCTCGACCCGAAACGTCACCTATTCCTTCGCTCAATAAATGCTACCTCACCTGCTGAGTTTCTCCAGCATTTTTGTCTCCCTTCCATTGACTCGACCTACAGTTCACGCTGCCTCGGCAAGGCCACCAGCATAATCAAGAGTAAGTTTCAGCCCCGCACACTCCCTCTTCTCCCCTCTCCCATCAGGCAAGATGTACATACGTGTGAAAATGCACACTTCCTGATTCAGGGACCGTTTCTTCCCAGCTGTTATCAGGCAACTGAATCATCCTATCATGAACTGGGGAGTTGTTCTAATCTGCCATCTACCTCATTGGAGACCCACGGACCATCTTTACTGGACTTTATCTTGCACTAAATGTTATTCCCTAATCCTGTATCTGTATTGTAATCATAGTCTTTTCACTGACTGGATAGCATGCAACAAAAAGCTTTTTACTGTACCTCGGTACGCGTGACAATAATAAACTCAACTTAAACTGAACTAATCTTGGTAAGGCACAAACCAACTTTCTAATTTTGGCCAGCAAAGTTGCTTTGACGCCAGCTGGGCACCATGTGACCATCCAAAGGAGAGGATGCCACTATTATTTATATTGATTAAAATGCGAAAACGTTTTTTTTAACCAAAGGAATGCATGTTGATACTGTATAATATTGTTAGTGTAGGAAGGAACTGTAGATGCTGGTTTACACAGTAGATAGAGACAAAAAACTGGAGTAATTCCATGGGACAGGCAGCGTCTCTGGAGAAAAGGAATAGGTGACCTTTCTTCGGATAAGTACAGTAAATAGTTTTTGACATTCCCTTATTTCACACTGATATTTCATATGCGGTTGAACATTTAACAATTCCACTAGATTCAATAGACACAAAAACTCTCGAGTAAGGCAGCATCTCCAGAGAAAAAGAATAGGAGGCGTTTCGGGTCGTGACTGGTCTGAAGAAGGGTCTCGACCCGATACGTCACCTAATCCTTCTCTCCAAGACGCTGCCTGTCCCGCTGAGTTAATTCAGCTTTTTGTTTTCTATCTTCGGTTTAAACCAGCATCTGCAGTTCCTTCCTACACTACCTGGAAATATTGTATTTCATATTAATTTATAGCCATCCACTATAGCAACAGGTGTCAACAAGGTGGATGTGGTAAGTTAGTTGCTGTTGTCATTTAAAAATATTTGAAACATCTTTATTGACTGAAAAAAATGTATTGATCAAAATTGGGAGTAACAGCACAAATAACTTTGTATGGAAATAGTTAAAAGAATGGGAAAATTCTTATCCAACAAGTATATAAAATACATTGAATAAGTTTAGATCGCGACTGAGCATTTATTTAGCTAAAGTCATTGGAAAAGTTTGAAATGCTCACACAGATCTACTTGTTATTCATAGTGCATGTGTTATAAAGTGATAAACAGCCACCATTAGTCTGGTTATTAATGGGGAAGAACCATTTTATAGGAGAGATCCCGCTCTGAAACCGATAAAGCATGAACTTGGACAAAATAGTAAGAAAGCAGATGAGGCAGTTCATTGAATGCAACAGGGCGGCACAGTGGCGCAGCGGTAGAGTTACTGCCTCACAGCGCCAGAGACCCTGGTTCGATCCTGACTATGGGTCCTTGTCTGTACGGAGTTTGTACGTTCTCCCCGTGACTGCGTGGGTTTTCTCCGAGATCTTCGGTTTCTCCCACACTCCAAAGACGTACAGGTTTGCAGGTTAATTGGCTTGGTGTATGTGTAAATTGTCCCAAGCGTGTGTAGGACAGTTCTAATATGCAGGGATCGCTGGTCAGTGCGGACTTGATGGGCCGAAGGGCCTGCTTTCCGCTCTGTGTCTCCAAACTAGACGAAGCTAAATAGCAAAATGGGAACAGCTTAAGTTACAGTTAACTGACGATCAGTAATGGAGAGCGGAATAATTTATAGAACGGAGATAATTGTTTAAGAGACATGTTTCTGTTAGGACAGGATCAAACGTACTGTATGGCACAGCGGCGTCCAATTGGAGAGCAGCAGCTAGTCAGCGGAGTAGCAGTTTAGGCAGTCGTCAAGAAAAAGTTTAAGAAGTAATATTAGAAATGCGGGGTGTGATTCTTCAAAGGAAGGGGAGATAAAAGGAAAGATTGTATGGATGTTGAGCATGAATTTTAAAGAGGCCCACAGTTAGGATGCTTGCCGAATAATGGCACAAATTAACTGCTTTACTTGTAGGCAAGGATAGACAGACAGTTTTAAATCATTACCTGGGAAAAATGATGTGGTTAAAAGATGCTCACAGTTAAAGCTGAAAGAAATGCAGAATTTAAAAGACTTCTGCGGGAATATGGGGATCCGTTTCAGGATTTTGAATACTTGATCAGAATTGAGAACTGAAAAACCACAGAAACATATATTCTTTCCAAATATTTCAAGATTCAAGATTCAAGTGAGTTTATTGTCATGTGTCCCAGATAGGACAATGACATTCTTGCTTCGCTTCAGCACAACAGAATATTGTAGGCATAAGTAAATACAGAACAGGTCAGTGTGTCCATATACCATTGAATATATATATATATATATACACACACATAAATAATTAGATAAAGTGCAATAAGCTATTAAAGTTCAGAGTTTTGTTTGAGTTGAGTTTAATAGCCTGATGGTTGTGGGAAGAAGCTGTTCTTGAACCTGGATGTTGCAGATTTCAGGTTCCTGTACCTTCTACCTGACGGCAGCGGAGAGATGAGTGTGTGGCCAGGATGGTGTGGTTCCTTGATGATGCTGGCAGCCTTTTTGAGGCAGCGACTGCGATGGATCCCCTCGATGGTAGGGAGGTCAGAGCCAATGATGGACTGGGCAGTGTTTACGACTTTTTGCAGTCTTTTCCGCTCCTGGGCGCTCAAGTTGCCGAACCAAGCCACGATTCAACCTGTCAGCGTGCTCTTTGGAAATAATTATAGGAATCATTCAAAAGAATGCAGGCTGAAAGTTCATAAAGGAAGTTGATAAATTGATGAAAGCTTGAATGTTTATAGTTTGCAGCAGGTTGTTAAATTGCACATTTGTTCTGATGCCGAATGTTTAAATGCAGTTACATTTCATACTTCTAATTGGAGAGGAAATTACAACAAATTTCACCGTGCAAAACATTTTATTTTGTTACGTGTAATCACAGGGTTTAAGAAACTGGTGGCATTTTACAAAATTATTCCGAGAAAAGCTGAACAATTTGATTGGGTTGTGATGACACGTATTAAGGATGAAAGGGTAACTAGAGAAAGAACATGGCCCCCGTCAGAAACCAAAGTAGACTGCATCATTGATTGTGAACTGAACCCCCTGCTGCAAACTATAAACATTCAAGCTTTCATCAATTTATCAACTTCCTTTATGAACTTTCAGCTTGCATTCTTTTGAAAGATTCCTATAATTATTTCCAAAGAGCATGCTGTAGGTTTCACTGCATTGTTGTATGTTTTGTTGTTATATTTGTGTTTTATTTGTGTATGCATAAAAGCAATAAAGACTAAAGTGGAAAAAAAAAGAAAAAAAAAGAAAGCAAAGTAGTCATGTATGTGTGGAGCGCTGGACATGGGGAAGGTCCTCAAGGAATGTTTCTCTTCTATTTTTACCACAGAAAAAGACATGAAGGTGAGGGAACTTGGGCGAGTTTATGGAGGACAGCCAGCTTTACAGTTGAGGAGGTGTGGGATGTCCTCAAATATATGAAGGTAGACAAATCTCCTGGGTTTGATCAAGTATATCCAAGGGCACTGTGGGAAGCTAGAGAGGAAATTGCAGGAGTTGAGAGGGACATGTATGGTTCATCTTTAGTCACGGGTGAGGTGCCGGAAGACTGGAAGTTGGTTAACCGGTTCACTACCGATCTTTTTTTCCCACTATTGGCCATGACCCGAGTATACTCGGGGGTGACACTGAACAGGTTAATACAAGGTAGACACACAATGCTGGAGTAACTCAGCGGGGCAGGCACATCTCTGGAGAGAAGGAATGGGTGACGTTTTGGGTCGAGACCCCTTTTCAGACAAATTTTATAGGACTCATAGGAGTCATCGAGGCAGGGGGTAACAGCATGCCTTGTGGTCAAGGTACAGACAAAACAGTTGGATGTACACACTGATGTCCTCCTTATGCATAGGGAGAGTTTAATCAATTGCAATAAATGCATGTTTTTTGTGTGTTTATATTGGCCCTGACATCCCAAAAGGCGTGATCGGCTGAGTTAGGCACAAAGGCACCTCTCTTCCGTCTGGCTAAGTTTTCAAGGTAGAAGGGACACAACCCGAAGCACCACCCATCCATGTTAACCAGAGATGCTGCCTGACCCGCTGTTACTCCTGCACCTCGAGTCCTTTTGGCTACCAGGGTGTATTATAAGACATACAGTAGTTTAAGAAAGAACTGCAGATGCTGGTTAAAATCGAAGGTAGACATAAAATGCTGGAGTAACTCAGCGGGACAGGCAGCATCTCCTGAGAGAAGAAATGGGCGACGTTTCGGGTCAAGACCCTTCTTCAGACCAAGACTCAGACAAAGGTTAATGTTGTGCCGCTATTCAAGAATGGCTGCCAAGAGAAAAAAACCTGGGGACTAAAGCACAGTAAGCCTCGCATCTGCGGTAGGAAAGTTACTGGAGAGGATTCTGAAAGATAACGTATGCATGCATTTGGACAGACAGATTGATTAGGGATATTCTGCATGGTTTTGTATGTGGGAGATCGTGTCTCGTGAATTTGATTGAGTTTTTCGACGAAGCAACCAAGAAGGTTGACGAGAGCCAGCCCGTGGATGCTGTCTATGTGGACGTCAGCAAGACCTTTGATAATATTATGCATGGCATGCTTTTCTAAAAGGTTAATTGCATTGGAACCCTGGAAGGGCTAGCCAACTCGATGCAGATTAGATTGCCAAGGATGGCAGTGGAAGTTTGTTTTTTGGACTGAGGCCTGTACTAGTGGTGTGCCTCAGGGATAAGATGCTGCCCCCATTGCTATTTGTCATCTATCACAATGATTTGGCTGAGGATGTATAAGGCATGATCAGTAAAGTTGCAAAATACACTAAAAAAGTGGTTTTGCAGACATAGAAGATGGCTGTCAAGAATTATTGTAGGATCTTGCTATAAGGGCCTCAAAATCTGCTCTGACCATGTAACCACTAGATGCGAAGGTCCTCCGATAATCTTTAGACTTAGCTTGATGCAAGCAATATATTGAACATGTGAAAGATCTGGGTATCATGCATTCTAGATGATGGGTCTGAAATTTACTGCTGCAAGATGAAGCCATCAATCCATAGAATAGCCAACCTCAAAAGTCCAAATCTGTTTCATAGCATCTAGACTTCAAGCAGAAAGGATAATTCCTCCATAAGACCACAAATTTAGTTGCAATGAAGAAAGTGATGGAATGTCCATTGTTTTCCTAAAAAAAAACATAGGAAACTAGAACATGACAGGAGATGATGTGTCACAATGGATTATTTCGGTCAAGATGAACTGAAGAACTGACTGTGATGTAGCTTTCTATAATTCCATAATATCCAGGATTCTGTCCGTCCAAATCCCATCACAACAGCGATCTCTGCACAGTTTTTATCCTTGATTAAGAAGCATATCTCACACAAGAGTTTAAAACAAAGAATTACAGTGCGTTCAGAAAGTATTCAGACCCCTTCACTTTTTCTACATGTTGTTACTCTACAGCCTTATGCCCCTGTCCCACTTTTATGCCCCTGTCCCACTTAGGAAACCTGAACGGAAACCTCTGTAGACTTTGTGCCCCACCCAAGGTTTCCGTGTGGTTCCCGGAGGTTCCCAGAGGTTTTTGTCTTCCGGCAACCACCTTCAACTAGCATCACAACCGGCTTTGACTAAAAAATTACCGATTTTTAAAACGGAAACCACTTTCGGCCATTAGGGAGACTGACATAAACTTCCGGGAACCTCCGGGAACTGCACGAAAACCTTGGGTGGGGCGCAAAGTCTCCAGAGGTTTCCGTTCAGGTTTCCTAAGTGGGACAGGGGCATTATTCTAAAATAGATTAAATTCATTTTTTTAATCTTAAATCTGCACACAATACCCCAAAATAAAAAAAATGAAAACAGGTGTTTAGAAACGTTTTCAAAGTAATTAAAAGTAAATAACTGAAACATCACATTTACATAATTATTCAGACCCTTTACTCAGTACTTTGATAAGGCACATTTGGCAGCTATTAGAGCCTCAAGTCTTCTTGGGTATGACGCTACAAGCTTGGCACACCTGTATCTGGGTAATTTCTCCCATTCTTCTCTGCAGATCCTCTCAAGCTCTGTCAGGTTGGATGGGAAGCGTCGATTCACAGCTATTTTCAGGTCACTTCAGAGATACTCGATCGGGTTCAAGTCTGGGCTCTGGCTGGACAACTCAAGGACATTCACAGACTTGTCACAAAGCCACTCCGGCATTGTCTTGGCTGTGTGCTTAGGGTCGTTGTCCTGTTGGAAGGTGACCCAGTCTGAGGTCCTGAATGCTCTGGAACAGGTTTTCATCAAGGATCTCTCTGTACTTTGCTCCGTTCATCTTTCCCTCGCTCCTGACTAATCTTCCAGTTCCTGCCGCTGAAAAACATCCCCACGACATGATGCTGCTACCACCATGCTTCACCGTAGGTATGGTATTGGCCAGGTGATGAGCGGTGTCTGGTTTCCTCCAGACGTGACACTTGGCATTCAGACCAAAGAGTTCAATCTTGGTTTAATCAGACCAGAGAATCTTGTTTACGTGCCTTTTGGCAAACTCCAAGCGGGCTGTCATGTGCCTCTTACTGAGGAGTGGCTTCCGTCTGGCCACTCTACTACAAAGGCCTGATTGGTGGAGTGCCGCAGATATAGTTGTCCTTCTGGAAGTTTCTCCCATCGCCACAGAGGAACCTGGAACTCTGTCAGAGTGACCATTGGGTTCTTGGTCACCTCCCTGACCAAGGCCCATTTCCCCCGATTGCTCAGTCTGGCCGGGCCAGATTATGAAGAGTTCTGGTGGTTTCAAAGTTCTTCCATTAAAGAATGACTGAGACCACTGTGTTCTTCGGGACCTGCAATGCTGCAGAAATTGATTTTATACCCATCCCCAGATCAGTGTTTTATACCCATCCCCAGGTCTACGGACAATTCCTTCATCTTCATGGCTTGGTTTTTGCTCTGACATGCACTGTTAACAGTGGGACTTTATATAGACAGGTGTGTGCCTTTCCAAATCATGTAAAATCAATTTAATTTACCACTGGTGGCCTCCAATCGAGTTGTAGAAACATCTCAATGATAAAGGGCCTGTCCCACCAGCATGCGATTGCATGCGTCTAGCGCGACCAAATGTGGTGGCTTGCTGCTTACAGCCTCGCGGGGCCGGTCCCACTTCCAACCGTGGAGGTGTATGGAGTTGTGCGGAGCTGACCCCGACATCATACTCAGCAATCAGCTGGGCAGGAGGCGGGCCGACTGAATTTGGACGTCGCACGGCATCGGGCGGTTACGTCATCACGCAACGGCACGCCGGGTGGTGACGTCATCGGGCAACGCCACGCGCTAGGCGTTCGCCGTCAAGATGCTGCATACGGCATCGAGACGCTGCGTGCGGCCTCAATGTGGCTGCAGGCCGACAGGCCGTTGCCGCGCTGAATTTCTGAACAGTGTCAGTTTTTCAGAGTCCCGCGCGATGTCGGGTCCAGCCACGCACAACTCCATACGGCTCCGGCGATCGAAGTGGGACCAGCCCCGCGCGGCCGTACAGCTCAAGCGACCACGTTAGGTCGCGCTAGACGTGGGATAGGCCCTTAATCAATGGAAACAGGATGCACCGAAGCTCAACTTTGGGTGTCACAGCAAAGAGTCTGAATACTTACGTAAATGTGATATTTCAGTTATTTATTTTTAATTACTTTAATTAATTAATTAATTAATTCTAAACACTTGTATTCGCTTGTTTATTCTGGGGTATTGTGTGTAGATTGATGATTAAAAAAAAGAATTTAATCTATTTTAGAATAAGGCTGTAACGTAACAAAACGTGGAAATAGTGAAAGGGTCTGAATACTTTCTTTTTTTTTGTAAAATATTTTTATTAGAAGTAAATACATATTAAGAAGGAATAACAAAATTGAAAAAAGAAAAAAACATATTATTCGTCACATACCTTCTTAATATTTTTAAAGTTTACAGTCATTCTTATTTTTACTTCTAGATTTTTTATTATTTTATAACAGAAAGAAAATAGTAAAGAGAAATAATAAAAAGAAATAAAATAGAAGTAGAAAATCGATAAAATGAGTGGAGTATTAAGCAAGATATTATTCTTCATTGGAGATATATCCTTGGTCTATTGTATATAGTTCTTCATCTATTCCTTCATTCAGGCTTCAGTCAGGCCCTCGAACCGGACCTCCTTGACCCTTTAAGTATTCAATAAATGGAGACCATATTCCTCTGAATTGATCTAGCTTGTCCAAAAGGACAAGTCTTAGGCTTTCCAGATGAAGTGTCTCCGACATTTCTGTAATCCACATTTTGATTGTGGGGGATGTAGGACCTTTCCAAAATCTTGGTATTAGTTTTTTACCGATTATTAAACTATAACCAATAAAAATTATTTGCATGTTGTTAGTAGATGATCCATTTCTATTATTCCTAATATAATTAATTTTGAGTCTGGAGTCAAATTTGCATTAACTACTTTCGAAATTATGTTAAAAAATTTTATCCAAAAATTAGTAATTTTTATGCATTTTGTGAATGAATGCGTTAGATTAGCTTCTAAATGCTGACATTTGTCACATAGCAGAAACATTTGAAAAAATTCTGTTTAATTTGGATTTCGAAAAGTGTAATCTATGTAAAACTTTAAATTGTATCAAAGAGTGTCTGGCATTTAATGAGCAGTGGTGTATATGTTGTAAACTTTCATTCCATACTTCTACACTAATTGTTTGTCCTAATTCGTTTTCCCATGCTTGCCTATAAATTTCAGAGTTTGGTAAATCATTTTCCAGTAAAATATTATAAATATATGATATTAATTTTTCTGTATTCGGATATTTATTTAGACATTCATCTAAAATTTCTGTCCTTCTATTTCTAAAATCCTGTGTGTTTGATTTAACATAGTCTCTAATTTGTAAATATCTAAAGTACTCTTTTGAGTGTAATCCATAATTTTGTTGTAATTCCTGAAATGAAAGGAATAAACTTTCCCTATAGGGATCACCCATCTTATTTATTCCATAGTTCTTCCATTTTAAAAAACCTGTATCCATCATTGAAGGTTTAAAATTGATGTTATTTGCAATGGGAAGAGCCAGTGGTAACTTTCTAATTTTAATGTTTTCTTTAATTGTTTCCAAATACGTATGCCACTTTCTATTATTGGATTTCCTCTATAAACTTTTTTAATGTATTTTAGTATTAGCAAATAAAATCGAGCTAATTTCAAAAGGTGAACAATCTTCCTTTTCCATTTATAACCAGTTTGGTTGTTTATCTACTTCTTCCAACCAAAAGTTCATATTTTTAATATTAACTGCCCAATAATAAAACATAAAATAAGGCAATGCAAAACCTCCATTTATTTTTGATTTACATAGATATTTTTTATTTATTCTATGGCTCTTATAATCCCAAATAAAGTTGGTAATTATAGAGTCCACTTTCTTAAAACAAATTTAGGAAGATATATCGGGATCAGTTGAAACAGGTATAGTAATTGCGGAAGAAAAATCATTTTTATCGCATTAATTCTACCTAGCATTGAAATAGGTAATGTTTTCCAATATAGTATATTCTTAAGTAGTTTATTCAATAGGGGTGGGAAATAGATTTAAATAAAGAATCATATCTTTTTGTTACATGAATTCCAAGATATTTGATTTTTTCATTTGCTATCTTAAAAGGATATTGTTGTAATATATATGAGTTGTTTCCCATTATTGGCATAAGTTCACTTTTATTCCAATTAATTCTGTATCCTGAAATCAATCCAAATTGAGTTATTAAATCTAATAAGTTATGAATACTAATTTCCGGCTTTGTAATATAAAGTAATACATCATCTGTGTATAAAGAGATTTTATTTTCAGTTTCTTTGGTTTCATACCCATATATTTCAGGATGTAATCTGATGCGCTGAGCTAATGGTTCAATTGCCAGTGCGAACAGTAGTGGAGATAAAGGACAACCTTGTCTACAGCCACGGAATAAATTAAATTTAGTTGTTAACATTTGATTTATTAATATTCTAGCTGTTGGCTTGGTATATAGTACCTTAACCCATGTTATAAACTTCTCTCCCAACTGAAAAGTTTCCATAACCGAAAATAAATAAGACCATTCAATCTGATCAAAAGCTTTCTCTGCATCCAACAAAATAATTGATAGATCTTTATTAATGTTTCTTTTTGAGTATATCATATTGAATAATCTTCTCAGGTTGTTTGAGGAGTATCATTTTAGTATAAATCCTGTTTGGTCTGAATGAATTACTTTATTAATCACTGTATTTAGTCTTTGTGCTAGTATTTTAGTTAATATTTTTTTATCAGTATTTAAAAGAGCTATGGCTCTATACGACCCTGGATCATCCAGATTTTTATCTAATTTGGGTATAAGTGTTATGATAGATTCATTTAATGTTTCTGGTAACTTCTGTTGTGCATAAATGTGTTCATAAAGTGTCTTCAAATGTGGAGCTATCATATCATAGAATGTTTTATAAAATTCTGATCCAATACCATCCGGTCCTGGAGTTTTACCATTTTTTAATGACCTAATAGCTTCTTCGATTTCTTTAGTAGTTATTTCAGCATTGAGTGATTCTCTATTTTCTGAATCCAGTCCTTTTAGATTATATATTTTTTAAATGTTTCTACTCCTATTCGATTTTCTGTCGTTTTAGCTGAATACAAATTTTTATAATATTGCAAAAATCTCTCATTTATATCTTTAGTTTGTACTAATAATTCCCCTTTGTCTGATTTAATCCTATGGATTAATTTTTCTCCTTCCAATTTTCGTAACTGACGAGCCAATAATTTTTGTGGTTTATCTCCAAATTCAAATTGTATTTGTTTAGTATATTGGTATAGTTTTACAACTTGGTCTGACTGTATTTTATTTAATTTATATTTCAATGCAAAGATTTTATTATGTTTTATTATGGTTGGGTTAACAGCGTTTTCTGTATCTAATTGTTTGATCTCCTTTTCCAATGCCTGTTGTTCCCTCCGATTCTCTTTATTATAAAATGCTTAAGAGGATATCATAATTCCCCGAAGATATGCTTTAAAACTTTCCCATAATAGGGACGAAGATATTTCTGGCGTATCATTTATTTCAAAGAAAATCTTGATCTGTTTTGTGATGTATTCTTGAGTTATTTTGTCTTTTAAAATTTGTGGGTTAAATCTCCAATGTCCCTGGTTTTCCGTTTTACCAGTTATTAAGTTTTAAATCTACCAAAAAATAATCTATTCTTGAATACGTTTTATGCACAGGTGAGTAAAATGAGTATTCCCGTCCAGCTGGGTTTTGCATTCTCCAAACATCTTTAATATTACTAGTATCAATATATGCATTTATTAGATCACTGGAATGCGATTTAAGTTTCCGTTGTTTTGATGATCTGTCCAAATAAGGGTCTAGTGTACAATTTAAATATCCTCCAATTATTAAGTTGTGCTGCGATAATTCCAGAATAGTATTAAATATTTTTTTTATAAACAGTGAGCTGAGAAAATTTGGGCCGTATACATTGACAAAAATCATTTTTTGTGTGTATAATTCTCCTATTACAATAATATATCTACCATCACTATCAGTTATTGTTGAAGTGTGTTTAAATGAAGTGTCTTTACGAATTAATATTGCTACACCTCTAGATTTGTGTGTGAAAGAAGCATGATACACTTTGTCAATCCATTTAGCCTTTAATCTATGTTCTGCCTCTTTTTTTAGATGTGTCTCTTGGATGAATGCCACATCTGCTTTAAGTGCTTTTAAGTGTGCTAATACTTTACCTCTTTTAATTGGTTCGTTAATACCTTTAACATTCCAGCTACAAAACGTTATTCCTCCATTCCCCATATTCATTTGTAAGTCTTGCATCTTTTATCTAAAGGAATATATAATAGGGCAAATGGTTCAGCTCGACATACCTGACTTTACACCCGAACTCTGAATAGATGAATTTCAAAACCCTTGAGTATCTCTCATGTATATACCTCCTTTGCATTGATTTATAACTCCATTCAAAAGTAAAATAATAATAACAAGAGATAATATTAAAAAAAGGATAGATTAAGAGATTAGTAGGGTGCACAAAGAAATACAAAACTACATCTAATATTGGTGTAGTTAGTATTAGCCATACTACCATGGCTAGCAATCTATAGACTTCCGTAGTAGATGTTACTAACTCATCCATTTCCATGATTCATTAAAATTGTTATTCCATACAAATATTTAACCGGGAGTATTAAACTTTTATGCGTACAAAATCCATCAGTCAAGTATTTGATAATATCTATACTTAATACTTATTAAAAGCAATAATAATAAGAAAATATAAAGAATAAAGTAATAATAAAAAATAAGAAAAAGGGAAGAAAAATATAGAAAAAGTAAAAAAAAAAAAAATAATAAAGAGTACCAGTGGGGATAAATAAAGTCAAAGTTTATATTTTGTGTATTTATATTTACTATTTACTTAATCCTAAGTAAATCAGCTATAGTTAATTGTTAATCATTAATTGGTAGTTATTAGCTTTAATTAATAATAATACCACAGTATTAATTTTAGTATGTGTTAGTTATTGATATTAGTAGTGTTACTATTCTAATTATTAGTATCCATAGGAGTGTCTCCAATCCGTGTCTCTCCGAATCTCCCATCCGCATCCTTCTCCATCTTCTTTAGATGAAACAAGTCCATAGTCCATAGTCCATTCCAATCTTGAAAGTACAATTTAATTGTTGTTATAGTTCCTCTTTGAAGGTTTCATTCAGTTTACCTCTTGCTCCTTAATCCCTTGGGCAAAGCTCATTGCATCCGCTGGGTTTTTGAAATGATGTTCTTCCTGGTTGTAGGTAATTCTCAGGGTGGCTGGGTACCTCAGACTGTACTTCAGATTCTTCACTTCCCTCAAAATTCTTTTGGTCTCCTTGAACGCATTTCGTTTCTTGGGGACCTCTGCTGGATAGTCTCGGTAGATGCTGATCGAATCTTCTTCATATGTAAGATTTCTACTTTTTATAATTTTCTTCATCATCTCCTCCAGGACATGATCATACTAGACTTTTGCTATCATTTGTCTTGGAGGGGCGTCTTGCTTTGTATAACGTCTCATGACCCTGTGTGCTCGGACGAGTAAAGGCTTTTGTTCCAGAGATAAAACCTTTTGCAGTAAGTTTGCAGTAAACTCTCGGGTATCTTGATTCTTTTCTCTCCCTTCTCGAATACCCATGATCCTTAGGTTCTGTCTTCTCTGACGTCCTTCCAACTCGGTACACTTATCAGTTATTTTGCCCAGTAAATCAGATAAACGTTGATTTTCTTTGAGGAGTGTTTTCGTAGTCTGAGTACTTGTTTCGGCTAGTTCTTCAAGGTTCTTTATGGCTGTCGACTGTTCCTTGATTTCTTCCACCACAGGTTCCATTTCTATTTCCACCTTATTTTCGATTTTTTCATTCATCTCTTCCACTATATTTGCAGATTGATCCGTCAATATTTCTCCAATTTCCTTTCGAAGATAATCCCATGGCCGAGGTATTAATTTCAGACTTTAACTCCTTCATCTCCTCCTTGATTTTTTCTATTTCTTCCTTAATATTCATTTTTGCCAATTCAGTCATTAATTCCAACTTTAACTCAGCCATTTCTTGTACAAAAAAAAACTTTGAGTTCTTCAATTTCCGATTTTTTCTTCGTTTTTTTCGACACATCTTCTAGGGATAGTGTCCTACCTGAGGCCCGAGGCTTCCAGTCAGGCCTTGTTCTTGTTCTGCCGTTTTCCTTGTGTACCGGAGTTTTGTTTTATCTGCGGCTGGGCTGCGCTGTGTTGCCATTACGAGTCGCGCGCCTGATGACGTCACTCACTGCCGGTGCAGAAACAGCAGGCAGCAGATAGGTCTTTTCTCCCCGGTTTTTCCTCGTTTTTTTCACGGAGCTGGCTGGCGTTGCTTTCTAGCCCTCCATAGCGCCACTGGAAGAGGGTCTGAATACTTTCTGAATGCCCTGTATTTACCTTACATGACTGCTTGCTTGAAGTTGTAACGAAAGCCATGTTACTTTTTTGCTGAAGGGCATGTCCACCTATGATATAATGATATAAAAATAATCCTCTATTATAGAAAAGAGCAGTTCTCATTTGATCTGGATTGGTATTTATCATTCAACTAGTACCTCTAAAACAATTCCTGTAGTCATGTGTACACAAAAAGCTGGAGAAACTCAGCGGGTGCAGCAGCATCTAAGGAGCGAAGGAGATAGGCGACGTTTCGGGTCGAGACCCTTCTTCAGACTTCTAAAAATCCTGTAGTCATGTACCTGATAGCGATTTGTGAGATTCTGTGACATGTAATTTATCTATTGAAGGCCGACACAAAAAGCTGGAGTAACTCAGCAGGACAGGCAGCATCTCTGGATAGAATGAATGGGTGACCTTGCGGGTGTAGACCCTTCTTCAGACTGGGTTTCAGGGTAGAGGGAAATGAGAGATATGGAAGGGGAAGCTGTGATGAAGCTCAAGGAAATAGAATAGATCATTGTTAGTTAGGGGAAGTTGACAAAGAGGCATACAAAGCAACATTTAATCAGGAGGACAGACAAACTAGTCGGACACCTTATCTATTGTGTCTATCCATAAAGCAACTATGACTGAACCTCAATGGTGTTTAATTGCCTGCAACATACGTCATCATATCTTACAGACGTAGACGGCTCAACGATAATACAAGTTACTTCTTCAGAAACAATACTCCACAGTTTGCTTGTGCATAGTTCAGACAATTTGCCACAGAGTAAGATTTTATTCACACTCTGCCAAGTCTAAATTATCCACAGTAAAAATGTAGCACATGCTGTAAAATACCTCATTATGTAGTCAAGGGACAGTGGGAATGATATGTATAAATATCTCCGAGCTTTTCATTATATTCCATTTATAACTGGACTATCGTAGTAAAGATACTCATAAAATGAGAGAGAACCAATCTGCCTGTTATTGAATCTGGGAGCGAGGATTTGGTCTAATGTTAACATTCATACTTTGAAGTCAGAAGGTGTAGCATTCACATCCCACTCCAAGCAGATTTAACAACTAGAAACTGGATATCCCAATCTGGATTGACATCCAGAAATATTTTTATTTTTGGCCTCGATATATGTCTTACAGTGGCAATGTTACAAAATGTTGAGATTTAAAAAATCAAGTCTGCAATTTATCCCATCAGATAAAGCATAAAAATAAGTTTATTTTGACACCTAATTCACTTTCATATCTTCAGTATTGAAAAAGTTATGGCCATTTTCATATGGCCATAACGTGAAATTAGCATCTTGTTCCCTATAGCTTTTCCATTCTTAACTCAAAAGCTGTGATCGAGGACAATCATAAGCCCATAACTTTCTTAAAAATTAAGAGAACTGAATGAAATTTTCAGTTATTATAGATTGAAGCATTCTGAAACAAATATGAAACAATCTTACTTGGATGACCTGAAATTAAAGCATATAATTAGTTAGTTACTTAATTGTAGCTAATTACAAAATTCAATTACTAGATCTAAACATCTATCCATTTCTTAAGAAAAGGTTAACATTTTTAAATAGCGAAATAACATTCACACAAGAATTCACAATATAACATGATTTTTAAATCTCATTGTCATTAATTTATAGGCCAAATGGAAGGAATTTAGTGTTTAATTCCCGTAAACTAATGGGCATTTAGATAATCTTGCGAGCGGGTTTTTGTGGAACGCGATCAATTGGAACGTTGCGGTGGCAGTGAATTTGAACCCCATATCAGCAGGAAAAACACTGCCAGTTGATATGGGGTCAAAATCACATTTTCGCCAATGAAATTTGGATTAAAGTAATGCTAAGAAGCAAGTTTATATGTAAAATAGACGGCTTACCTTATGTTTTGCCTCCTACGTGAGATCCGTCCCGTTGTCGGCGTTAGAAGTAGATTTTTATTTTACTCCAGGGATTAAATTGTCCCGCAATTTTTTTTAAAAACTTTTGAAAACGGATGTCGGAACAATTTTTCTGCAGCAGCTTAGCAGCCTGAGAAAGCTCGACTCCGACAGGCAGGAGAAAATGCCATTTTAATCCCGCCCCCCCCCCCCCCTCAAAGGCGCCAAAGTCGGGCACACGGCCAGTGGCAGAACTGCAGCGCCGCTGAAGGTAAATATTGTAACATACCTACATACAGGAGCCCAGAAAACCCAATTTACTAACCGGCATAATGACATAGAACATCGACTGTAGAACAGTGCAGCGCGGACACATGACCTTCAGCCAACAATGTCTGTGCTGAACATGAAGCCAAGGCCACTGTTATCTACCTTCACATAATCCATATCCCTCCAGTCCTTGCGCATCTATGTGCCTATCTCAAAGTCTCTTAAATGCCACTGTCGTACCTGACTCTACAACCACCCCCAGCAGCGCATTCCAGGCATCTTTGGTATAACCAGCATCTGCAAATCCTTCCTACACTGTTTTGGGCCTGTCCCACTTAGGCAATTTTTTCGGTGACTGCCAGTGACTGTCATAGTCATAGCAGGTTGCCGGAAAATGGGCAACTGGACCCCCCACGACAATGTCTACAACAACCTACCACCTGGTCGACGTCCAGCTATGGCAGGCTACCAACAACCGGCGTCCAACGTCCACCTACGACCACACCTATGACAACCTACGACAACCTACATCCACCCACGACAAGCTACGACAAGGTAAGACAATTCAGTGGCCGGTACCTGTCGCTGGTTGCTGTAGGTTGACATAGGTAGTCGTGGCTGGGGGGGCGGGGGCCGCGGGACCGCGGGGCCGGTGGACCGATTGCAAAATCATTCGCCCGCCTCGCACATCGACTACGATGGAGAACGCCCGCAGGAAGTCGGCACCCAGGAGCGGCTGCGCGACATCGGCCACGATAAACGTCCACTCACACGGGCAGGAGTCAAAAGCGAGCGATGGGGTCCACTTGCCAAGTACGGATGGTGCTCCTATTGACGGCCGTGAGCACTGGGCCCCGCTTACCAGCACGGGTGTTGCGGCCGGTCGGCGGAAGGATACTGACTATAGCCCCAGAGTCGACGATATGGTCGCGGACGTAGAGGCGGTTGTCTGGGCCGAGGCATTTCCCTGAAACGAGCAGGGTTGACGGCAGCATTGAACCTCAGCTCCCCAGCGGAGGTGATTAAAGCACCATTTGTGCTTACCTCAGTCCCCGGCACACTGCTGTGACTATGCTGTGGAAGCCTTGGCGGGGTGTCGCCATGGACTCGTTGAGGCGAACGGCGTGCTGGCGTGGAAATCCATTTGATGGCGCCGCCATCTTGTTGTTTCCCCCGCCAGAGTTCGTCGGCCCTTTCGACGAGCTGTATGGGGTCGGCGAAATCGGCGCCGGCGAGCATGAGGCGGATGTCGTCCGGCATCTGCTCCAAGATGGCCTGTTCGAAAAGCAGACACGGACGGTGGCCGTCCATCAGGGCAAGCATTTCTGCCTTCAGCATGGAAGGCTTGCAATCGCCCAACCCGTCCATGTGTAGGAAGCGAGCAGCGCGGTCTCGACAGCTGAGCCAGAACGTGCAAAGAAGGAGGGCTTAGAGGTGCTCGTATTTAACGAGTGCCGGCGGGTCTTGCAGGAAAGGCAATAACTGCAAAGCCGTCTCCTGCGTGAGCGCTCCAACGACGTGGAAGTACTTTGTGTCGTCCACCACTATGTTACGGAGGTGGAATTGTGCCTCCACGTGGATGAACCAAACCTGTGTCTGATCGGCCCAGAACACCTGCAGCTTGAGGCCGACGGCATTCTGTCACGTGTTGGGAACGGCGGCGGCTTGCATTGTCGGCGTCCAATAACGATTGGGCGCGTCGGGGTCACCAGTTTAGCGGAGACGAGAACGTGAGTTAATTAAATGATCTTTATTACGAGCAGTAAAACAATGAGTAACGCGAGACTGTAAGACAGCTAAATAAACGATGTTGCATCCACAAGTGTGGAGCTCGAATGAATGAAAACAACAGAAACCACGCAAAACCCGCTCCCCGCGCCCACGTGACTGGAGTAACCAATCCGAAGGTTCGACTACCCCAAGGCACCAACAGGTGCCACTACAGTATAAATATAAATGTAAATTGTCCCTAGTATGTGTAGGGTAGTGCGAGTGTGCAGGGATCGCTGGTCGGCACGGACTTGGTGGGTCGAAGGTTCTGTTTCTGCGCTGTATCTCTAAACTAAACTAAAAACATCCTCCCTGCTCTTCTTTTTTCCTCCCTCCTCTCTTCCCTGTACCCCACCTGGATAAGCACACATTTCTACCTCGATCCCACCCTCTCCCCTTTCCCTTTTCCTCCATTCCCTTCCACATAAATCCCATCCTCTGGTCTCACATTTCACCCCTCTTCTCTCCTTATCTCATGGCCTTTTGTCTCATAATTTCTGGCCTTTGTTCACCCATCCGCTCATCAACCCACCTCACATATATCCACCTATCACTTATCTGGCTTTCTCCTGCCCCACCTCTCTTCCAGCTTTCTCCCCACTGCAACAATCAGTTTGAATTGACTGGAGTTTGGAAGGATGAGGGGAGAGGACCTCATTCCAAAGGCGTGCAGGTTTGTAGGTTAATTGGCTTGGTATAACATAAAAACATTCTCCCTAGTGTGTGTAGGATAGTGTTAATGTGTGTGGATCGCTGGTCGGTAGGCAGAAGGGCCTGTTTCCGCGCTGTATCTCAAAACTAAACTAAACCAAAGTTCTAGCTTGGGTTTCAAATGCAATTGCGTGCACAAAGTATAAAAGATGAAATTACTCCACTCTTGCCCAAACGTCAGAGCAGCCTTCTCGACTGCAGCGGTGTGAATTTCTCACACAGTGTCATGCTACTCGAATCGTTAAGTGAGATCGTCAGGAAGTACGACAGCCCTGCAGCCACTGGGAGCTAATTTGAAACTACACCAGCTCGTTTTATTGAGTCAGGATCACTGCAGCTGCCACGGAGAAGGTTGAGATCCCTACAGAAAAAGCTGGATCGAGTTTAGGTTCCAAAGGTTGCACTCCGATGCTGAAAACGGCATTGACTAATTCTCAAGCCGTATTAACTGAAATTAAATTTTTAACATGACATCAAAAGAACAGCACTTGAATTGGGCTTTGAATGTACTCTTCTTGTATGCTAATTCTTTCAGTTAATCACCTGGCATCGTGCAGTATGTTTAATGTTTTTCATGGTAAATATTTTAAACTCAAGCAAACGCAACAATGCAACAAACATGCCCCTGATAAAGAATGTACCAACAGGGTATTGCTCCTTCACAGTAAATTCCCATAGATACCAGGCTAATTCAGGAAGTTTTTAAATATATATGTGTCTGAGCAAATCTTACTTCCAAGTTATTGCTTTTTCCTGTCAGCAACATTTGTTTAACACGGTTTGACACCACACTCTCCTCTTGGTGTTGAACCCAGGGCAGCATGCTTGGTAATATCTTCTTCATCTTAGACAATGTTTAATTTAGTTTAGAAACATAAAAACATAGAAAATAGGTGCAGGAGGAGGCCATTCGGCCCTTCGAGCCAGCACCGCCATTATTTGTGATCATGGCTGATCGTCCCCAATCAATAACCCGTGCCTGCCTTCTCCCCATATCCCTTGATTCCACTAGCCCCTAGAGCTCTATCTAATTCTCTCTTTAGTTTAGAGATACAGCCTGGAAACAGGCCCTTTGGCCCACCGAGACCGCGCCGACCAGCGATCCCCGCACACTGAAGGGCCTGTCACACTTAACGATTCTTTTCGGCGACTGCCGGCATCATCGACTGACGTATCGAGGTCACCGAAAAATTTGCGGCGTGATGCGGCGGTGATGCACGTGAATACGTATGATGCGCGGTGTTTTTTCAAGTGTCGCAACATTTTCTTTGTCGCCCCTGGATTTTGAAATGTTCAAAATCTTTTGGCGACACTGATATGACGCCGAAAAAAATCGGCAAGTGGGACAGGCCCTTAACTCTATCCTACACACACGGGACTATTTACATTTTATACCAAGCCAATTAACCTACGAACCTGTATGCCTTTGGAGTGTGGGAGGAAACCGGAGATCTCAGAGAAAACACAGGTCACAGGGAGAACGTACAAACTCCGTACAGACAAGCACCCGTAGTCGGGATCGAACCTGTGTCTCTGTCGCCGTAAGGCAGTAGCTCTACTGCTACGCCCCCTTACCTTGCTTCAACTTCTGTGACATTTTACTGAGGTGGGACCAATCATGCAGACTCTGCCACAAATAAGCCAGAAGAGCTCTCACCCATACCAGATGCTATTGTGAGAGGCAGTGGGCTCCTTTGGCAAGTTACGCTTGGCTTCAAAAGTTCATAAGGCTCTAGGAGCAGAATTAGGCCAATTGGCTCATCAAGTCTACTCCATCATTCAATCATGGCTGATCTATATTTCCCTCTCAACCCCATTCTCCTGCCTTCTCCCCATAACCCCTGACACCATTACCAAACAAGAAACTGTCAACCTCCTCTTGAAAAATATCTATTGACTTGGCATCCACAGTTGACTGTGGCAATGAATTCCACAGATTCACCACCTTGTGGCTGAAGAAAGTCCTCCTCACCTCCTTTCTAAAGATATGTCCTTTTATCCTGAGGCAATGCCCTCTGGTCCTCAGCTCTCCCACCAGTGGAAACATCTTCTCCACATCCACTCTATCCAGGCCTTTTATGAGTCGGTAAGTTTCAATGAGGTCCCCCCTCATCTGTCAAAACTCCATGGCTTCTGTCCTGGGGTTGTTATTGCCATTCTAAACAGACGTCTTCTATTTCAAAGATAGACCCAAAATGCTGGAGTAACTCAGTGGGCCAGGCAGCATCTCTGGAGAAAAAGATAGATGATGTTATGGGTTGGAATGCTTTATCTGAAGAAGGTCTGAAGGTACTTTTCGCATCTGAAGAAGGGTTTGGAACCAAAACATCACCTATCCATTTTCTCTGCAGAAGCAGCCTGACCCACTGAGTTACTCCAGCACTTTGTGTCTCTCCTTGTAACTAATGCACACTAATACACCTTGTAACTAATACACATTTTATCCACGAGTAGTTGCTCTACTCAACAGCCAAAAATCTGTAGCCTCCCTTTGATCTGGTATTTTGTTGGTTCACATGCTTGATCAATGGTGTTTTATCATTAATTTTTTATTATTATTAATGTTTAGTGCTTTCTGAGTCATTCGTAACTGTCACTGTATGTCATGTTGTTACTTGTGGGTGGAGCACCAAGGCAAATTACTTGTATGTGAATGCTTGGCCAATAAACTTACTTACTTACTTACTAATTCAGGCAGTTAAGAAGGGTCTCGACCTGAAACATCACCAATCCTTTATCTCCAGAGATGCTGACTGACCCATTGAGTTACTCCAGTACTTTGTATCTATCTACAGCATCTGCAGTTTCTTTGTTTCTTGCTTACACTTCAGGTGGGTTTAAGAGGATTTTGCAGAGAGAACTGTGGAAGTATCGCTCTGCAGTAGGCTCTTTGTATCTCAGAAGCACAGAGCAGACCAGAGATCAGTGTTAATCCATACACCATGAAATGCGAGCCAGATTTGAAGTCTTGAACGTTAATAACTTTTTTTCCCTCAGATGATAGACACAATAGATTGTCACAACAGTCTGGATTGCTCTTTGACAGAAGATGACATGTACTGTGGAGGCAGGTTGGTAGACCTTCATCTGCATAGGTTGAATATAAGGCCATTCTCTCATATGCTTCCACTAATGAGGGCGGCCCAGCGCTGGAGTTGCTGCCTTACAGACCCGGGTTTGTTTGCTTGTCCGTTCATAGTTTGTACGTTTCCACCGTGTAAATTGTAAATTGTTCCTAGTGTGTGTAGGATAGTGTTAATGTGCGGGGAACGCTGGTCGGAGCAGACTCGGTGGGCCGAATGGCCTGTTTCCAAGCTGTATCTCTAAACTAAACTAATATCTTGACAATAACTGGGAGCTCAGTCAACAAAGCGTACATAAACAAGAGTACAATCTGTGACCTATAACTCAATGACTGAAGTTGAGATGACTTGTGCTTTGCATTAAAGGTGACGACCAGTGTCACAATGAGTGTGATCAACTCCATGATTAAACACGGAACAGTTTCAATCGGCTTTATTAAACCTCAGAATTTCTTCTCAATTTTACATCTATTTCATGATGACATTTGCAAGCAATCACATCGTACACTAGCTGCACAACAATCTGGACTTCCAAAAAGCCATTTGAAAATGTAATTTTTTTAGTTTAGTTTGAGATACAGCGCGGAAACAGACCCTTCGGCCCACCGAGTTCACGCCGACCAGCGATCCCCGCACATTAACACTATCCTACACACGCTAGGGACAATTTTTACCTTTACCAAGCCAATTAACCTACAAACCTGTACGTCTTTGGAGTGTGAGAGGAAACCAAAGATCTCGGAGAAAACCCACATCGAACCCGGGTCTCCGGTGCTGCAAGCGCTGTAAGGCAGCAACTCTACCGCTGCGCCACCGTGCTGCCCTTAATTTGTTGTGGGAGGCCATGGTACGAAAGGGGATGTAAAATCATGAAAATACTCTCCATTTACGAATCTGGGTAAGTACCTCAAGGGAATATCTGTTGCTGGGTTCCTCTTCTATGTTCTATATAAGACTCCAGCACAGTGACCCAGGTGACTAGCAGTGGAGTTGCTACCTTACAGCACCAGAGACCCAGGTTCGATCCTTACTACGGGTGCTGTCTATACGAAGTTTCTCCCCATGGCCTGTGTGGGTTTTCTCCGGGATCTATGGTTTCCTTCCACACCACACAGCCTCCGCTTCCTACAGTCAATTGCGTTCAAATGACCACAAATTCTCTGCCAGATGATTGTTCATGGAACTTTCCCCACCGCCGAGGTTAAATTACTGCTCTGCAGTGTTTGTGTTTATCTTTATATGTTTCTTGGAAGTACACGGCAGTATACCATGGCTGAAGACATGCATGCAAGAAAAAGCACCAAAACTTGGCGCATGCAGTCAAAGTTGACTATTTCTGCACACTTTGCTAATTGGGGATTTTGCTTAGGTATGGCAATACTTTTTTTTTTTTTTTTTAATTTATTTTTGTTAGAAGTACAGTGGTGTGGTAGCTAAGTACCTAACACATACATACACATTACCATTCTTGTACAACTTCTTATTTTTAATTTAATAATAAAAGAGCAGTAGAAGAAAAAGGGAAATAAAGGGTGTCGAGATAGATAGACGAGCGAGTAGAAACAGATAGCAAAAGGGACAGAGAGCAGAGATAAGAAGCTAAGGAGATTGAAAGAAAAATAGAAAGTAGAGAGAAAAGAAATGAGGGAAGATCTACCTAGTTAGTATCTTTACCCATCCGTCACCCGGTTCTGAATCATTTAATTTCTAAGGTTATGTTATGTTGCACCATATGCTTGTAAGAAGTCGATAAAAGGAGACCAAATCTTTAAGAATTGGTCTACTTTGCCTAGTAGAGGAATCTCATTTCTTCAAGATGTAGCGTTTCAGACATATTTGAAATCCACATTTTAAACGTTGGTGTGGATGCGTTTTTCCTGAATTTGAGTATAAGTTTTTTTTGCTGTTATTAAACCATAATTAAAGAGAGCTTCTTGGAACGTAGTTAATTTACTTCCCTCTTCCATTGATCCAAAGATAATCAGTTCTGTATTGGGGTTCAATTTTGTGTTGAATAGTTTTGTAAAAGTTCCAAAGATTTCATTCCAAAATTTATGAAGTTTTGTACAAGAGATAAGAATGTGCTGTAGTGGCATTTTCAGTTAGATATTTAGAATTAATGGGGGAGACATTTGGAAATATTTTATTCAATCTGGTTTTCGAGGAATATAATCGGTGTAAAATTTTTAATTGAATTAGGTTATGCCTTACATTAATCGAACATTTATGTACATAAAATAGATTTTTGTTTTTCCCATCTGCCGTTTGGAATTTTTATCAATAACTCTTGTTCCCAGTCCCTTCTAATTGCCTCTGTCATTGGTGTTTCTATATTTAAAATTATATTATATAAATATGATATTAAATTGCTTGATTCTGCCTTTCTATTCATTCCTTCCTCTAATAAATTAGAGGTTAGAGTTTGATATCCTTGTATATATTTTTTCAAATAATCTTGAATTTGAAGATATTTGAAATATTGGTTACTTTTCAGGTTATATTTTAGTTGTAATTGTTGGAATGATAAAGGGTTTCCCATTTCATACATATCATTTTATCAATAATAGATGGTTTGAATGAGGGATTGTTAGCTATTGGGGAAAGAAGAGATACATTTCTTAATTTTAAAGTTAATTTTATTTGTTTCCAAATTCGTAGTATACTGTGAATAATTGGATTCTTCTTATAGATTATATTGTTCAGTTTCATCGGAGAAAGAAGAATCGCTCCTATATTATAAGGGGAACAATCCTCTTTCTCCATTCTTATCCAATCTACTTGTTGGGCAGAACTGTCCAACCAATAAATTATATTTTTAATATTCACTGCCCAATAGTAGTACAACAAATTAGGGAGTGTCAGTCCCCTTGATTCTTTAGATTTACACAAATGTGTTCTTTGAATTCTATGTGATTTATAGTCCCATATGAAGTTTGTAATATCAGAGTCTAGTTTTTTAAATAATTTTTTTGGTAAATATATTGGTATTGATTGAAATAGGAAAGGTATTTTGTGGTAAAAAGATCATTTTTATAGCATTTATTCTGCCTATTAAGGACATCGGCAGTGTTTTCCAGAATTTAATCAACCCAGTTAATTTAGTTAATAAAGGCATATAGTTTGCGTTGAGTAATGATTTATATTTCCTAATAATTTGGATACCCAAATACTTGAATTT